>JASXSY010003437.1:0-26106 GCA_034509805.1 Sipha maydis | reverse complement strand
AACGATTAGATTCAATTTGTTATAATTATAAGCATTAAGTATATTTGTCCAATTACAATATTCGATTGAAGCATATCGGCGTGGTGAATTAAAATCATATAAAAAAAAACCTGTTGAATAATATATGCGACAAATTTGCCGTACGCGTTGACGTGACGAATAATTTTAACAGTGGTACACCGTTTGAAACTTCTGGTGTTTAGTAGAACGCGGTATATTTCAGATCGGTGATTTAGAAGATTGTTTATGGTGTAAGCCATATTAAAATTAAAAATGTTAATTAATAACCGTTTTATTGGACAAAATCTTCTTTGGCCAAAATGTACCCCTCCCCCTTTAACAACTGTCTCCCTATGGTTCGAACAGTCCCGGCTGTCGTGTTCCAAAAGAAATTATCTTGAAATTACATTTAAGATGAATTTTAAAGTAATAATCAAGTCAATGAATTTAAGAGTCACAGTACATCCGGAGCTGTTCGAACCATAGGGCTACAGTTGTCAAAATAAAAGAAATACATTTCAACGTAGAAGACGAATGCCGGAACGATAAGTTTCAATTTGTTATTATTGTAAGCATTAGGTATATTTGTCCAATTACAATATTCGATTGAAGCATATCGGCGTGTTGAATTAAAATCATTTAAAAAAAACCTGTTGAATAATATATGCGGCAAATTTGCTGTACGCGTTAACGTGACGAATAATTTTAACAGTGGTAGTCCGTTTGAAACGTCTGGTGTTTAGTAGAACGCGGTATATATCAGATCGGTAATTTAGAAGTTTGTTTATGGTGTAAGCCATATTAAAATTAAAATTTTTAATTAATAACCGTTTTATTGGAAAAAATCTTCTTTGGCCAAAATGTACCCCTCCCCCTTTAACAACTGTCACCCTATGGTTCGAACAGTCCCGGCTGTCGTGTTCCAAAAGAAATTATCTTGAAATTACATTTAAGATGAATTTTAAAGTAATAATCAAGTCAATGAATTTAAGAGTCACAGTACATCCGGAGCTGTTCGAACCATAGGGCTACAGTTGTCAATAAAAAAAGAAATACATTTCAACGTAGAAGAAGAATGTCGGAACGATTAGATTCAATTTGTTATAATTATAAGCATTAAGTATATTTGTCCAATTACAATATTCGATTGAAGCATATCGGCGTGGTGAATTAGAATCATTTAAAAAAAAAACTATTGAATAATATATGCCACAAATTTGCCGTACGCGTTGACGTGACGAATAATTTTAACAGTGCTAGTCTGTTTGAAACGTCTGGTGTTTAGTAGAACCCGGTATATTTCAGATCGGTAATTTAGAAGTTTGTTTATGGTGTAAGCCATATTAAAATTAAAATTTTTAATTCATAACCGTTTTATTGGACAAAATCTTCTTTGGCCAAAATGTACCCCTCCCCCTTTAACAACTGTCTCCCTATGGTTCGAACAGTCCCGGCTGTCGTGTTCCAAAAGAAATTATCTTGAAATTACATTTAAGATGAATTTTAAAGTAATAATCAAGTCAATGAATTTAAGAGTCACAGTACATCCGGAGCTGTTCGAACCATAGGGCTACAGTTGTCAATAAAAAAAGAAATACATTTCAACGTAGAAGAAGAATGTCGGAACGATTAGATTCAATTTGTTATAATTATAAGCATTAAGTATATTTGTCCAATTACAATATTCGATTGAAGCATATCGGCGTGGTGAATTAGAATCATTTAAAAAAAAACCTGTTGAATAATATATGCCACAAATTTGCCGTACGCGTTGACGTGACGAATAATTTTAACAGTGCTAGTCTGTTTGAAACGTCTGGTGTTTAGTAGAACCCGGTATATTTCAGATCGGTAATTTAGAAGTTTGTTTATGGTGTAAGCCATATTAAAATTAAAATTTTTAATTCATAACCGTTTTATTGGACAAAATCTTTTTTGGCCAAAATGTACCCCTCCCCCTTTAACAACTGTCTCCCTATGGTTCGAACAGTCCCGGCTGTCGTGTTCCAAAAGAAATTATCTTGAAATTACATTTAAGATGAATTTTAAAGTAATAATCAAGTCAATGAATTTAAGAGTCACAGTACATCCGGAGCTGTTCGAACCATAGGGCTACAGTTGTCAATAAAAAAAGAAATACATTTCAACGTAGAAGAAGAATGTCGGAACGATTAGATTCAATTTGTTATAATTATAAGCATTAAGTATATTTGTCCAATTACAATATTCGATTGAAGCATATCGGCGTGGTGAATTAAAATCATTTAAAAAAAACTTGTTGAATAATATATGCGACAAATTTGCCGTACGCGTTGACGTGACGAATAATTTTAACAGTGGTAGTCCGTTTGAAAGGTCTGGTGTTTAGTAGAACGCGGTATATTTCAGATCGGTGATTTAGAAGATTGTTTATGGTGTAAGCCATATTAAAATTAAAAATTTTAATTCATAACCGTTTTATTGGACAAAATCTTCTTTGGCCAAAATGTACCCCTCCCCCTTTAACAACTGTCTCCCTATGGTCCGAACAATCCCGGCTGTCGTGTTCCAAAAGAAATTATCTTGAAATTACATTTAAGATAAATTTTAAAGTAATAATCAAGTCAATGAATTTATGAGCCACAAAACATCCGGAGTTGTTCGAACCATAGGGCTACAGTTGTCAAAATAAAAGAAATACATTTCAACGTAGAAGACGAATGCCGGAACGATAAGTTTCAATTTGTTATTACTGTAAACATTAGGTATATTTGTCCAATTACAATATTCGATTGAAGCATATCGGCGTGGTGAATTAAAATCATTTAAAATAAACCTGTTGAATAATATATGCGGCAAATTTGCCGTACGCGTTAACGTGACGAATAATTTTAACAGTGGTAGTCCGTTTGAAACGTCTGGTGTTTAGTAGAACGCGGTATATATCAGATCGGTAATTTAGAAGTTTGTTTATGGTGTAGGCCATAATAAAATTAAAATTTTTAATTAATAACCGTTTTATTGGACAAAATCTTCTTTGGCCAAAATGTACCCCTCCCCCTTTAACAACTGTCTCCCTATGGTCCGAACAATCCCGGCTGTAGTGTTCCAAAAGAAATTATCTTGAAATTACATTTAAGATGAATTTTAAAGTAATAATCAAGTCAATGAATTTATGAGCCACAGTACATCCGGAGTTGTTCGAACCATAGGGCTACAGTTGTCAAAATAAAAGAAATACATTTCAACATAGAAGACGAATGCCGGAACGATTAGATTCAATTTGTTATAATTATAAGCATTAAGTATATTTGTCCAATTACAATATTCGATTGAAGCATATCGGCGTGGTGAATTAAAATCATATAAAAAAAAACCTGTTGAATAATATATGCGACAAATTTGCCGTACGCGTTGACGTGACGAATAATTTTAACAGTGGTACACCGTTTGAAACTTCTGGTGTTTAGTAGAACGCGGTATATTTCAGATCGGTGATTTAGAAGATTGTTTATGGTGTAAGCCATATTAAAATTAAAAATGTTAATTAATAACCGTTTTATTGGACAAAATCTTCTTTGGCCAAAATGTACCCCTCCCCCTTTAACAACTGTCTCCCTATGGTTCGAACAGTCCCGGCTGTCGTGTTCCAAAAGAAATTATCTTGAAATTACATTTAAGATGAATTTTAAAGTAATAATCAAGTCAATGAATTTAAGAGTCACAGTACATCCGGAGCTGTTCGAACCATAGGGCTACAGTTGTCAATAAAAAAAGAAATACATTTCAACGTAGAAGAAGAATGTCGGAACGATTAGATTCAATTTGTTATAATTATAAGCATTAAGTATATTTGTCCAATTACAATATTCGATTGAAGCATATCGGCGTGGTGAATTAGAATCATTTAAAAAAAAACCTGTTGAATAATATATGCCACAAATTTGCCGTACGCGTTGACGTGACGAATAATTTTAACAGTGCTAGTCTGTTTGAAACGTCTGGTGTTTAGTAGAACCCGGTATATTTCAGATCGGTAATTTAGAAGTTTGTTTATGGTGTAAGCCATATTAAAATTAAAACTTTTAAATAATAACTGTTTTACTGGACAAAATCTTCATTGGCCAAAATGTACCCCTCCCCCTTTAACAACTGTCTCCCTATGGTCCGAACAATCCCGGCTGTCGTGTTCCAAAAGAAATTATCTTGAAATTACATTTAAGATGAATTTTAAAGTAATAATCAAGTCAATGAATTTATGAGCCACAGTACATCCGGAGTTGTTCGAACCATAGGGCTACAGTTGTCAAAATAAAAGAAATACATGTCAACATAGAAGACGAATGCCGGAACGATTAGATTCAATTTGTTATAATTATAAGCATTAAGTATATTTGTCCAATTACAATATTCGATTGAAGCATATCGGCGTGGTGAATTAAAATCATATAAAAAAAAACCTGTTGAATAATATATGCGACAAATTTGCCGTACGCGTTGACGTGACGAATAATTTTAACAGTGGTACACCGTTTGAAACTTCTGGTGTTTAGTAGAACGCGGTATATTTCAGATCGGTGATTTAGAAGATTGTTTATGGTGTAAGCCATATTAAAATTAAAAATGTTAATTAATAACCGTTTTATTGGACAAAATCTTCTTTGGCCAAAATGTACCCCTCCCCCTTTAACAACTGTCTCCCTATGGTTCGAACAGTCCCGGCTGTCGTGTTCCAAAAGAAATTATCTTGAAATTACATTTAAGATGAATTTTAAAGTAATAATCAAGTCAATGAATTTAAGAGTCACAGTACATCCGGAGCTGTTCGAACCATAGGGCTACAGTTGTCAAAATAAAAGAAATACATTTCAACGTAGAAGACGAATGCCGGAACGATAAGTTTCAATTTGTTATTATTGTAAGCATTAGGTATATTTGTCCAATTACAATATTCGATTGAAGCATATCGGCGTGTTGAATTAAAATCATTTAAAAAAAACCTGTTGAATAATATATGCGGCAAATTTGCTGTACGCGTTAACGTGACGAATAATTTTAACAGTGGTAGTCCGTTTGAAACGTCTGGTGTTTAGTAGAACGCGGTATATATCAGATCGGTAATTTAGAAGTTTGTTTATGGTGTAAGCCATATTAAAATTAAAATTTTTAATTAATAACCGTTTTATTGGAAAAAATCTTCTTTGGCCAAAATGTACCCCTCCCCCTTTAACAACTGTCACCCTATGGTTCGAACAGTCCCGGCTGTCGTGTTCCAAAAGAAATTATCTTGAAATTACATTTAAGATGAATTTTAAAGTAATAATCAAGTCAATGAATTTAAGAGTCACAGTACATCCGGAGCTGTTCGAACCATAGGGCTACAGTTGTCAATAAAAAAAGAAATACATTTCAACGTAGAAGAAGAATGTCGGAACGATTAGATTCAATTTGTTATAATTATAAGCATTAAGTATATTTGTCCAATTACAATATTCGATTGAAGCATATCGGCGTGGTGAATTAGAATCATTTAAAAAAAAAACTATTGAATAATATATGCCACAAATTTGCCGTACGCGTTGACGTGACGAATAATTTTAACAGTGCTAGTCTGTTTGAAACGTCTGGTGTTTAGTAGAACCCGGTATATTTCAGATCGGTAATTTAGAAGTTTGTTTATGGTGTAAGCCATATTAAAATTAAAATTTTTAATTCATAACCGTTTTATTGGACAAAATCTTCTTTGGCCAAAATGTACCCCTCCCCCTTTAACAACTGTCTCCCTATGGTTCGAACAGTCCCGGCTGTCGTGTTCCAAAAGAAATTATCTTGAAATTACATTTAAGATGAATTTTAAAGTAATAATCAAGTCAATGAATTTAAGAGTCACAGTACATCCGGAGCTGTTCGAACCATAGGGCTACAGTTGTCAATAAAAAAAGAAATACATTTCAACGTAGAAGAAGAATGTCGGAACGATTAGATTCAATTTGTTATAATTATAAGCATTAAGTATATTTGTCCAATTACAATATTCGATTGAAGCATATCGGCGTGGTGAATTAGAATCATTTAAAAAAAAACCTGTTGAATAATATATGCCACAAATTTGCCGTACGCGTTGACGTGACGAATAATTTTAACAGTGCTAGTCTGTTTGAAACGTCTGGTGTTTAGTAGAACCCGGTATATTTCAGATCGGTAATTTAGAAGTTTGTTTATGGTGTAAGCCATATTAAAATTAAAATTTTTAATTCATAACCGTTTTATTGGACAAAATCTTTTTTGGCCAAAATGTACCCCTCCCCCTTTAACAACTGTCTCCCTATGGTTCGAACAGTCCCGGCTGTCGTGTTCCAAAAGAAATTATCTTGAAATTACATTTAAGATGAATTTTAAAGTAATAATCAAGTCAATGAATTTAAGAGTCACAGTACATCCGGAGCTGTTCGAACCATAGGGCTACAGTTGTCAATAAAAAAAGAAATACATTTCAACGTAGAAGAAGAATGTCGGAACGATTAGATTCAATTTGTTATAATTATAAGCATTAAGTATATTTGTCCAATTACAATATTCGATTGAAGCATATCGGCGTGGTGAATTAAAATCATTTAAAAAAAACTTGTTGAATAATATATGCGACAAATTTGCCGTACGCGTTGACGTGACGAATAATTTTAACAGTGGTAGTCCGTTTGAAAGGTCTGGTGTTTAGTAGAACGCGGTATATTTCAGATCGGTAATTTAGAAGATTGTTTATGGTGTAAGCCATATTAAAATTAAAAATTTTAATTCATAACCGTTTTATTGGACAAAATCTTCTTTGGCCAAAATGTACCCCTCCCCCTTTAACAACTGTCTCCCTATGGTCCGAACAATCCCGGCTGTCGTGTTCCAAAAGAAATTATCTTGAAATTACATTTAAGATAAATTTTAAAGTAATAATCAAGTCAATGAATTTATGAGCCACAGTACATCCGGAGTTGTTCGAACCATAGGGCTACAGTTGTCAAAATAAAAGAAATACATTTCAACGTAGAAGACGAATGCCGGAACGATAAGTTTCAATTTGTTATTATTGTAAGCATTAGGTATATTTGTCCAATTACAATATTCGATTGAAGCATATCGGCGTGGTGAATTAAAATCATTTAAAAAAAACCTGTTGAATAATATATGCGGCAAATTTGCCGTACGCGTTAACGTGACGAATAATTTTAACAGTGGTAGTCCGTTTGAAACGTCTGGTGTTTAGTAGAACGCGGTATATATCAGATCGGTAATTTAGAAGTTTGTTTATGGTGTAAGCCATATTAAAATTAAAATTTTTAATTAATAACCGTTTTATTGGACAAAATCTTCTTTGGCCAAAATGTACCCCTCCCCCTTTAACAACTGTCTCCCTATGGTTCGAACAGTCCCGGCTGTCGTGTTCCAAAAGAAATTATCTTGAAATAACATTTAAGATGAATTTTAAAGTAATAATCAAGTCAATGAATTTAAGAGTCACAGTACATCCGGAGCTGTTCGAACCATAGGGCTACAGTTGTCAATAAAAAAAGAAATACATTTCAACGTAGAAGAAGAATGTCGGAACGATTAGATTCAATTTGTTATAATTATAAGCATTAAGTATATTTGTCCAATTACAATATTCGATTGAAGCATATCGGCGTGGTGAATTAGAATCATTTAAAAAAAAACCTGTTGAATAATATATGCCACAAATTTGCCGTACGCGTTGACGTGACGAATAATTTTAACAGTGCTAGTCTGTTTGAAACGTCTGGTGTTTAGTAGAACCCGGTATATTTCAGATCGGTAATTTAGAAGTTTGTTTATGGTGTAAGCCATATTAAAATTAAAATTTTTAAATAATAACTGTTTTACTGGACAAAATCTTCATTGGCTAAAATGTACCCCTCCCCCTTTAACAACTGTCTCCCTATGGTCCGAACAATCCCGGCTGTCGTGTTCCAAAAGAAATTATCTTGAAATTACATATAAGATAAATTTTAAAGTAATAATCAAGTCAATGAATTTATGAGCCACAAAACATCCGGAGTTGTTCGAACCATAGGGCTACAGTTGTCAAAATAAAAGAAATACATTTCAACGTAGAAGACGAATGCCGGAACGATAAGTTTCAATTTGTTATTACTGTAAACATTAGGTATATTTGTCCAATTACAATATTCGATTGAAGCATATCGGCGTGGTGAATTAAAATCATTTAAAATAAACCTGTTGAATAATATATGCGGCAAATTTGCCGTACGCGTTAACGTGACGAATAATTTTAACAGTGGTAGTCCGTTTGAAACGTCTGGTGTTTAGTAGAACGCGGTATATATCAGATCGGTAATTTAGAAGTTTGTTTATGGTGTAGGCCATAATAAAATTAAAATTTTTAATTAATAACCGTTTTATTGGACAAAATCTTCTTTGGCCAAAATGTACCCCTCCCCCTTTAACAACTGTATCCCTATGGTCCGAACAATCCCGGCTGTAGTGTTCCAAAAGAAATTATCTTGAAATTACATTTAAGATGAATTTTAAAGTAATAATCAAGTCAATGAATTTATGAGCCACAGTACATCCGGAGTTGTTCGAACCATAGGGCTACAGTTGTCAAAATAAAAGAAATACATTTCAACATAGAAGACGAATGCCGGAACGATTAGATTCAATTTGTTATAATTATAAGCATTAAGTATATTTGTCCAATTACAATATTCGATTGAAGCATATCGGCGTGGTGAATTAAAATCATATAAAAAAAAAACCTGTTGAATAATATATGCGACAAATTTGCCGTACGCGTTGACGTGACGAATAATTTTAACAGTGGTACACCGTTTGAAACTTCTGGTGTTTAGTAGAACGCGGTATATTTCAGATCGGTGATTTAGAAGATTTTTTATGGTGTAAGCCATATTAAAATTAAAAATGTTAATTAATAACCGTTTTATTGGACAAAATCTTCTTTGGCCAAAATGTACCCCTCCCCCTTTAACAACTGTCTCCCTATGGTTCGAACAGTCCCGGCTGTCGTGTTCCAAAAGAAATTATCTTGAAATTACATTTAAGATGAATTTTAAAGTAATAATCAAGTCAATGAATTTAAGAGTCACAGTACATCCGGAGCTGTTCGAACCATAGGGCTACAGTTGTCAATAAAAAAAGAAATACATTTCAACGTAGAAGAAGAATGTCGGAACGATTAGATTCAATTTGTTATAATTATAAGCATTAAGTATATTTGTCCAATTACAATATTCGATTGAAGCATATCGGCGTGGTGAATTAGAATCATTTAAAAAAAAACCTGTTGAATAATATATGCCACAAATTTGCCGTACGCGTTGACGTGACGAATAATTTTAACAGTGCTAGTCTGTTTGAAACGTCTGGTGTTTAGTAGAACCCGGTATATTTCAGATCGGTAATTTAGAAGTTTGTTTATGGTGTAAGCCATATTAAAATTAAAACTTTTAAATAATAACTGTTTTACTGGACAAAATCTTCATTGGCCAAAATGTACCCCTCCCCCTTTAACAACTGTCTCCCTATGGTCCGAACAATCCCGGCTGTCGTGTTCCAAAAGAAATTATCTTGAAATTACATTTAAGATGAATTTTAAAGTAATAATCAAGTCAATGAATTTATGAGCCACAGTACATCCGGAGTTGTTCGAACCATAGGGCTACAGTTGTCAAAATAAAAGAAATACATGTCAACATAGAAGACGAATGCCGGAACGATTAGATTCAATTTGTTATAATTATAAGCATTAAGTATATTTGTCCAATTACAATATTCGATTGAAGCATATCGGCGTGGTGAATTAAAATCATATAAAAAAAAACCTGTTGAATAATATATGCGACAAATTTGCCGTACGCGTTGACGTGACGAATAATTTTAACAGTGGTACACCGTTTGAAACTTCTGGTGTTTAGTAGAACGCGGTATATTTCAGATCGGTGATTTAGAAGATTGTTTATGGTGTAAGCCATATTAAAATTAAAAATGTTAATTAATAACCGTTTTATTGGACAAAATCTTCTTTGGCCAAAATGTACCCCTCCCCCTTTAACAACTGTCTCCCTATGGTTCGAACAGTCCCGGCTGTCGTGTTCCAAAAGAAATTATCTTGAAATTACATTTAAGATGAATTTTAAAGTAATAATCAAGTCAATGAATTTAAGAGTCACAGTACATCCGGAGCTGTTCGAACCATAGGGCTACAGTTGTCAATAAAAAAAGAAATACATTTCAACGTAGAAGAAGAATGTCGGAACGATTAGATTCAATTTGTTATAATTATAAGCATTAAGTATATTTGTCCAATTACAATATTCGATTGAAGCATATCGGAGTGGTGAATTAGAATCATTTAAAAAAAAACCTGTTGAATAATATATGCCACAAATTTGCCGTATGCGTTGACGTGACGAATAATTTTAACAGTGGTAGTCTGTTTGAAACGTCTGGTGTTTAGTAGAACCCGGTATATTTCAGATCGGTAATTTAGAAGTTTGTTTATGGTGTAAGCCATATTAAAATTAAAATTTTTAAATAATAACTGTTTTACTGGACAAAATCTTCATTGGCCAAAATTTACCCCTCCTCCTTTAACAACTGTCTCCCTATGGTCCGAACAATCCCGGCTGTCGTGTTCCAAAAGAAATTATCTTGAAATTACATTTAAGATAAATTTTAAAGTAATAATCAAGTCAATGAATTTATGAGCCACAGTACATCCGGAGTTGTTCGAACCATAGGGCTACAGTTGTCAATAAAAAAAGAAATACATTTCAACGTAGAAGAAGAATGTCGGAACGATTAGATTCAATTTGTTATAATTATAAGCATTAAGTATATTTGTCCAATTACAATATTCGATTGAAGCATATCGGCGTGGTGAATTAAAATCATTTAAAAAAAACTTGTTGAATAATATATGCGACAAATTTGCCGTACGCGTTGACGTGACGAATAATTTTAACAGTGGTAGACCGTTTGTTACGTCTGGTGTTTAGTAGAACGTGGTGTCTTTGAGACACCACGTGTCTCGTGTCATTTGTCATGTGTCATGGGTCTCAAATGTTTAATGGTTCAGTTAGTTTGTAAGAAAAGAAGAGAGTAATTTGATAATGCCGATTGCGTACAATTTATACGACGGTGTATTGACCCATTTTATTTCAGTTTCGAATACAGGTATCATGATTTATTCTTATGAACTTGTGTAGTTAATGATGGGTACATTTTAATGGGACGGGATAGTACGAATATAATTGAATCGAATCACCGATAGAATCGTGGATGCAGAGATAAAGGAAATGTGAGAAGTCGGTCGATGATTTCGAGTTGTCCCCATCCGTATGACACGTATTCGGTTATGGTCAGACAACGATTCGGCGGTGTTTTATTTATAGTCTAGAGCAGGTACCCGGACACTTACCCCCGCGACGTGGTTTACACTGCTACGTTACGATGATGATGTTATTATGTGATTATGCGAATTCGACGATGTGGTAATGATGATGATAAAGATGATGGCGACAGTGATGTACCAATCACACCGATGTATCTCCGATGTTGTACGCGGTTTTTTGCGGACGGGCGACTCCGTGTGCGGTCGATAGTGGTTCACTGGCGCGCCGCGGCCATGGTGGTCGTCGAGCCTCTGGCCGCCCCCGGACCGCCGGCGACGATGGACGCGGAGCTGCCGAACTGTGACAGCTGAATCGAGCCGCTGCCGGTCGCGGCGTTCCTCGTGGACGTACTGTGCGTGCGCGTGCTGCTGTTGCGGTCGTACTGCAGATTGGGGTGACACGAAGACGAGAAGCTCGGGTACCGGTGAGTGTCGCGCAACCCGAACATACGGACGAAGCGTTTGCGTGCCGACTCGGGGGCCCGCGCCAGCAATAAGTTCATCACGGACCGTTTCCAGCAGAATATAAAAAACACGAACACGCCGCGCAACGAGTTCACCGCGTCGGTCGCGTACCAGTAGTACGCGGGCACTTCGATCGCCCATGAGATCACTTCGAACACGAAGGTGACGCCCATCAAACAGAACAGCTTCAGGTACAGCGACAATCTGCAAAAGACGACGAGAACAACGAGGTCAAAAAAATGGTGATCAACGTTGGTGCATAGCGCTGGACGCGTCGAAGCCTCTCACTCCATCATCTCCCCTTCCCCTCCTCCATTTGACAACTATTCGCATACGCTTCCGCCCTGCTTGCGGTTGGCGAATCGATCGCGCGTACTTAGGGCGAATGTATTTTCCCACACGAAACGTGGCAGGTAAAAATCACTTTTGACATTGTCTACGAAAGTTCATACACGAATAAAAATTATAACGAATTTCCTTTGCATTTCGTTCAGACTTAGGACTAGACAACGTAGTCGGTGCGATTAAAATTCGTTGGTTTTTGTTCTGCAAGAAAATCTAATAAAATTTTTTAATTGGTCCGTGTATAATACTACTCGTACTATAGCGTCGTCTACGTATTGTCCGTATTTCATATGATATTAATGTTTATAATTATAATGATAACGATAATAACAGTAATAATTGTATGAATTAAATTGTACGCGGCCCGTTATGAAAGCACAGACTTTTAACATAGTCATACTGCGTTATTCGTTTTAAGTTGTATTCTAAATTAACTGGTTGTTTTTAAAATATTCCCTATTTTACTCATTTCTAGATGTTTATTGGCATCTGATGTCCTTATTTGAATGTATGTATTTGTTTGAAACATATTTAGGACTTATACTATTTTGAATATATTAGTATAATGATGATTGGAATTTGCGTTGAATTCTGATTGAAAACGTTCGGAAGCATTTTTAATAAGACTTCTACAAGAACTAGCACTCGCCTAAATACTTAAAGGGAAAGTACCTACTGTTTACCCCTATGTTATTTGTCACTAAATAATAATAATAATTATTATTTGGGTTTTCAGATATGAAACATGCTTTTTTGTTTGTGTAGGCCCATACATATGCAAACATTTAACTGCTATACTTCGTGTAGGAACTTTCCAACACCCTATACTTATACTTCGTATGTTACCACTGACGCCCACTCGAATTAGTCTAACCCAGAAATGTTGTTAAAATATTAAACGCTAAATATTCATTTGTTTTTAAAATATACTTTTACAATACAGTTTAAATTAGAGCTATTAGTACACGTGTCACGTATCACGTATCACGTGAAATATGTGTTTATCCAAAGTATAAATTCATTTTTATAATAATAAAATAAGTAATTTTATATTAAGTACTTGCAGTTTTAGTAATATATTATTTGTACGGAATAATGATTAGGTTATACATTTTTATTTTGAATTTAACACGTGAAATCTGTGAATTAACGTGTTTTGAGAGCTCTATTTTCAAGTATAGACCACTTTGATTAGAATAATAATGCTGGTAATGATTCGTAAATCACAACTGGTTAAAATCCTTTTCGGATTTATGCCCTTGCACTAAGAAGTGTAAGATAACTACAAGCATACAACATTGTTATACGATTCAATGTCTTACGTGATGTTTGATTTACATCTGAGTGAGGCGGTCAAATTTTTAGGTACGGGTTGGGTAAAAACAATAAATATCCCGGTTTAAGTGCTTATGGCATTTTCATATAGTTAGTAAGCCTAGTCACCGTCGAATTTCGATAGTAATTACACTGGCTGTTGGTAGGCAATGTAATTTAGTGGCGTCAGTTTAAAAATTGTCTAACGCTATAATTCATATTGATATAATATGCAGTTTAAAGCACAAGAACCTTTTTCTCCCTCGCTGCAGCTGCTCGAAACCATTAAAAACCAGTCCCATACTATACATTATTTTCAGCTGTCGACAATGGAATGTTGAACCTTTCTGAAGGGGCCTATTTCTTTCTTCTTTTAATGCGTTTTAATACCCAGAACTATTATGTATATAACCACACCTCACATTCCGAAAAATGTTAGAAACCGGTCTACTTGTATGGGAAAATATCACGCACATGGACGTACGCACATCGCACGCATACACACACATGCACACTATGCACACGCACGCACAAACGCATGCGCGCAGACATCTACACACACACACACACACACACACACACACACACACACACACACACACACACACAATACGAGTAGTACACTTCGATAAAACTACAATTTATGTTACACATTAGATTATTATACAATACGAAAAATGAACAAAAATAAAACTTATTCTCAGTAAAATGATTATACCTTTTTTAATCATCACTAAATAATATGGTGTATGAGTAAAGTACCTTTTTTGAACGATTTCACATAATATTATCAATAACAAGTAATAATGGGATATTCGGTACGATCAAAAGAAATATCAACTTCTATTTGTTATTTATTAACTGTATTTATAATTTTTTCTTGTTTCTGAAAAGTTATCGAGTACATTGAAAATGAAGTTGTTTGTAAATAATTTTTAAAAAAAATGGGCTATCTTCGAAATGCTTAATTTAAAAAATATACTCAGATGACGTAAAAAAAAATATTAGAGATGATTAGAAAACATAAGGTAAAAAAAATTATGTCGTTGGAATAAAATATGTAAATTCAGCCGTTTGAATAACAATATAATAGTCGATAACCTAATGTATAAATCTTGAATCCTAATTAAAATTCAGTTGATGTGATCATCTATCATACACACATAATTGTTTATGCTTTACTAAAACCTGTTTTGTGTTATATCTATTCTAGGCCGATCGTTCACTTAATATATTAAAATTATTTTTTTCATCATAGAAAAAGCGTTCTTGAAGATTTTTTAAAGAAATAACCAATTTATTTTTTCAATACTAAAATTTGATGACATTAAACGATGAATAGGTACTTTCGTAAGTATTTTATATGTTTAAAATTATTATATATGATAATAATTAATATTAAATATTACTAAACCACTGTTAATTTCACGGGGTTATCATAATCATTATCCTCCTAAAGGCCAAACCTTGTCTTTGTAGATGGCTATTCATGTTTCTAACATAGTTTTTAAAACAACGTATTTCATTATCGATTTCTATAAAATTAGTAAGAATTCTAAGTTGTTATTAAATAACGAAATTATCAATTTTCTGACCTAATTAACGGAATTAATTACTAGCTTATCATTGAGTCTATACATCAGGGATGGCCAACATGAATATGTTCGTGAGCCACATGTATAAATGCAATGCCATCAAAATTTAAAATGTTTTGTTTTATAGTTTTATATTATATTTATCTAATAAACCAAACAAATTTAAATATAGCTATTTAAATATAAATAGTAAATAGTAAATATATAATTTAAATATAGCTAAACTAATTTAGCTTAACGTTTATTTATTTTATTAATTATTAACTAATATTAATATTCTTTCTTTCTTAATATTTTTTATTAATTTTTATAATTCATAGTAATTTATTATATACTTTTGTTTACTAATCTTTATTCTATAGCCTTATATCTGTATAATAAAAACATTTTTTATATAAATGTATACGAAAAAATAATTGATTTCTGTAAATAAGACACAAGCCGCAAATTGACCACCCCTGTTATATATACAATTAGAAATTAGAAAAATAATTGAAAAATTTATAACATAATCAGTATTTTTTTCTATTTCCTGTGTACATTTCTGTTCTGTTTCCCTCTACCATAAATCCGACCGGCCTTATAGTGTTGTATAAATCTAAATATTTTTAAAGTTACAATCTATATTATTACCTTATATTATTTTGATTAGTTTGGCGATTCAACACTTTTGATGTGTCCCTGCGGATGAAGACGATTCTAAATGCAGTAAACAGGAACAATATGAAATTTGTTGACAGAAGGATTCCAATGGGTAAATAAAATAATACGCCTACTGACGTCTTGTCTGTAAACAAAAAAAAAGTAGTACAAAATACATTAGTAATAAATGGCTGGTTGATTTAAAATAATTATTATATAAAATTAACACACATCATATCGTGGTGGTATCTGTACAAAACAAACCAATAAACATCTAACAGCACTTTTGTAAATTTGTTTTCCTACAGTTAATATTCTTGATTGCTTTTTATTTTCCATGATGCCTGTTGATTTTATATTTCAAAAATTGATATTGGAATAAAATATAATTTAATAATTGAAAATTAAGAGAACAGAGACTTTCGCGTATATAAACCGTGAGCTCGGAGTTAGTTACTTTGAATGGCGTGAAGATGCACTCACTACTTGCCCTGGTAGACGATTGAATGAGGTACCCCTACTCTTATAGGCTTTATATATGATACGCCGAGCCGAGGGATAATTCTTTTTCCCACAGTAGGTGGGATGTATACGTATTTACATTCACACAAAATGTCACATTACTCCAATAAAATCTTTATCAAAAGTAATAATAATAAAAGGTCATCAATTCTAAGCACATTTTTAATATTTGTTATGTATTCTTGAGAATTATGTAGTACTATAAAATACAATGTTATATTATATTCTCAATATGACAGATTATATAATGGTAGTTTTTTAATTGCCTTTTTTTTTATTTAATAAAATAAAAACGCCTTTGTTAAAATTAACACAATAGTATGATTAATTGAACATTGATTTCAATGTGATTTTTTGCTGCCTAATTATTACTCACTTGAAAACCAGCAAACTTTATAACCAAAATTTGGTTTAATATTTGTGCGATCACCAAATAATTCGGTGAACTCAGCTAAAGCCGTTAGTATAGTGATTCCAATGCTACAGCCCCACGCATACATGGAATAAATTATATATTTTTTTTTTTCGTTTTCGATTTTATTCGAGTACAGCAGTAACCGGAATCCACTGCAATCAAACATTGGTTTAATTCAAAAATATTCTTATCATTGTACGATTTGACCATTTTACCAACCTAAATGTCCACGCAATATCGGCGCACATAACGTTTAACCAGAAAAATGCGGCAAGAAAGGAGAATTGTATAAGAAAACCTGAAAAGAAAAAAATGACGAAATAACAATAGCATATGACGTTAACAATTTAAATTATATCATAGATTGATTATCAACAGTATTTGTAATCTATGATTATATTAATTTAATTATATGATAAAAAAAAAAAAAAACGAATTTAGTAGGTACCTAAAAATGTAATCATACTATACCTTATTTTATACTTCATATTTCAACGAATGCATTATTTTTTAATTTAATACACACCGAATATATTTATTAATAATAACAAGGATTGCAACATAACGTATACTACAGGTATTGAAGTTAGGTTGGAGATCGATTACTTAAACTATCGTGTGATAATTGTTTGTGTTTTAGATTTTGTAAATTACAAAGTAAAATGTAAATGGTCTTTTCATGGTCTGTTATTGAAAATTAACTGCAATTAATGCACGTCCACAAATGGGTGTCAAATATTATAAAATGTTATCGCCAATAGACGTTTTTATCAACGTACCATTCATTTGATTACAGGAAATGTGGGATGTTTACGTTTATTCGTCTCAAGAAAAACATAATATGTTGCGGCCAGCGGCGTGATCAGAATTTATTTTCGATGGCGACGGACGGGGTATAATTAGTGCCTGTGATTTTACACGTGTAATTTAAATACACGTGTATACGAAGCACGTGTAATTATAAATACACGTGTATTTAAAAAAGAAATACATTTTCGTTATAAATTTCCGTTTGAGTTAACGTATTTAGTATTTTCACAATTATACTTGTGTTTGAGTTCGTATAGTTTAATTCACGAAATATTAAAAATAAAAATAAAATTTACAAGAGGGTAACAATTTTATCGAGCGTATGTCTATACTGCAGATGATGCGAGTAAAAAAGAATAAGTACGTAGATACTTTTTTAGATTAAATTCCGGTAGAACCAATTAGCTATCACATACTACTGAACCTAACGTATACATTGTACATATTTATAATTTTATTTATACATTGTATACATTTATATTATACTCAGTGGCGTTCTCAGGAATTTTTAATGAGAGGGCTCTGAAAATGTACTAGAATACGGAAGTGGGGGGCTCAGCCCCCCCCCCCCCGTAGTTATAAGAATTACAAATTTTGCTCTATTTAAAAAAATTATATATATTTTAACACATTATAATATAAAGTCTAATTTCCTTGGCTTTTTTGCCAGATCGTCCACGACTTCCTCAGCAGTTAGTTATCAGTTATTTTAGTTAAATAAATATAAAACTACTAGAACTAAGAAGTAAACTAATAAATACTAACACAGTAACACAGAAACGAAAGATTTTAATCAAGCATACATGAATACGAAATCTGTACGTTAACGTTATCATCACATATTCACATTATCACAAATCACAATACACATTAAAACCAAATTATTAATTTAAAATGTGTGTTGACAATCGTGGTAGGTACTGGTAACTAATGAGGTATTAACCACTATATTATAATCAGTAAAATCAATAATCAATTATTATTTTTATTTTTATTTATTATATTAATTTAATCACAATCAATAACCGTGATATTGTTGGTAATAAAAAAATATTATATTGTGATACTCATATGAAATATAAAAAATACGGCCAATAGGGGGGAGGGGGTTTCAAACCCCATAACCCCCCCCCCCCGTGAGTACGCCCTTGATTATACTCCGCTTCATAAGAGAACATACCTACTGCTTTCGCGCATACTCGAGGCCAATTTTATTCATTTTCACCGAAACGGGACGTCGATTACGCGTGACGATCACCGATAAAAATTGTCCATACAGCATACAGCGATTTAAATTGAATTGCTTATAATAGATTTTAAAAAATACAAGACGAGTAATAAAAATAAATTTTTTTAAATATACGTGAATTTATTATTACACGTGTAATAGAGATCTCTAGGTATTATACATGTGACAAAATGTAATTTTGGAAGGTGTTTAATGGAGAAAATAGGATAAGATTAAGTTAACTACATATTTCGGGAAGTAACAACCTCTAACCCCCTAATTTCACTAATGGTTATCTGAATTACGTGCGCTGTTTTTTCACGATACATTCGAGTTGCGCTGCCCGCAACAATAATAATTGTTGTGATTCTTTTTTAATTTTTGTTTGATGATAAAATAAACAATATAATCGCATATGTGTAAACAGTTGGGTCTTTGTTCAGTCGTTATAGATTATTGACGCGTTATCTGCAAGTATAGCACATACATGGTTATATCGATATTGTGACAGCGATTGTTTAATAATAGAAAATTGTGAAATTATTAAAACGCTTAGTGAAAAAAAATAAGCTATTACGCATTATAAACGGGTGTGGAATTTTTTTACTGAAAATTTTCAAATTATATTTTTCAGAGGTAAACGTGTTCAAAGGAAAATAAATATTAAAAAATCTATTGACATTTAGTTGTAAAATACCGCCAAATGTTATTTTTTTATACATCTGAAGGATATTAAAATGCTTTTATCTATTAAATAAATTATCGACTTAATAAATCATTTAACAAATCATTTAACAAATCATTTAAAGTAAAACTAGTGGTTTTAACCACACCGTATTTTTTTGTAAATGGGGATCTTCGGTCTGTAAAATTGGAAAGGAAAATATTATATAATTTTCAATGATTATTTAGGACGCGTGTCGAACGTGTCATGTTGTTAGAAAACCGAACACGCGTTTCGAACCTGTTGTTGAGAACCCACGACTCGTACAAAATATAATTTTTGGACGTGAATCGAATGTGCCTGGAATTTGGTGTCTCCTGTTATATCCTTATTATTGAACTTTATCCAATTCCATGCATGTCAAACAGATGTTTCGGAAATGAGTACGTTGTATTTCATTTTCTTATGCGTTTTTCTTCGTACTAATAATATTAATTAAAACAATGCGTATTGAATTTGATTTTTCAACAAAAATCTGTATTCGTAAACCTGTGTTCTAGGATCGACCTAACCAGTTGTTTTACACACAATTATAAAGTTTTTAACGGCACACTAAC
The DNA here is from genome assembly GCA_034509805.1 of Sipha maydis. NCBI lineage: Eukaryota > Metazoa > Arthropoda > Insecta > Hemiptera > Aphididae > Sipha > Sipha maydis. The sequence goes on along the minus strand of JASXSY010003437.1, from coordinate 6,067 downwards.
AAACATCAAATTTATATAATTAACTGTTCTAACAACTTATTAAGTGTTTTATTGTATTTTCATCAATCGTGTCAAATCATACAACAAAAATTATAAATTATAAATAATATTATCGAACTAACGACATTATCCGATTACTAATTAAATGGATCGAATTATAAATTATTAATTATTAATTACTTACTCAGTTTTGAGTTTTTCATAATGTTAATACGTTATTTACGTTAGTTATTTCAATGAAATCATTTATAACAATGAAATATGGAATAGGTACATGGTTAATAATTTTAATATCATAGCTTTATATAGTAGCTATTTTAATAGCTGGAAATATTTAAATCGAATATTATATCAAATGATCACGTCGTGCAAGACTGTCCTTATCGCAAGTCATTATTATTGTTTAAATTTAAATGTTATAATTTCGTGTGATAAACTCCAATAAAATATCAAACTAGTTTACTAGTAGTACATAATAAACTGCAAGAAACAATTTTTTTTTCTCATTAATATTATACCTAATAAGTTTCAAATTCAAAAAAAGTAAAATGCACAAACAATCGTTAGTCTTCGTTTCAAAAGTTTATTTAGTTGACGAACAGTAGTTCGGCTACTGTACTTATTAATGAGCAAATAATTTCTCCTGACGTTTTCATAATAGGAATGAAGTAGGCAAACCTTGGACATTCGCTTTACGTGATCTATTTCGAAAAGAATGTTTAGTCAATACATTTTAACACAAATGCATAATTTATTCATAATATTACACTTTGGTTGTCGTTGAAAGAATACACACAGCTAGCTGTACAACAGTTATCTTTATTAATGGATATAGGTACTATTTGCATATTAAACTATAATACTAATAAATAACGATGATAAATAATTTAATATTCTTAACCATGTTATAATAACTGTCGTTCTTGTGTGATAAACTTGTGAAATAAATGTTAATTTATTGGATTTCACATTTTATTCGTCGTGCTCCGAACGTTATTATATCATCAGTATGCAAATTTAACCGTTTTAAGACTTGTTTGTAAATGCAAAATAGGTTTGGTTTAGTGTATTAAACATTATAGTTTCTAGTATTTAAACCGTGTGCGAGCCATATTATATTTTTCACACAATATCTTATACGATCTTAATGTTGAAAAGCTGTTTACAATAGTTAAAAATTAAAAACCTTTCGAATCAAGGATAAAACATTACGAAACGAAAACATTCGATACTGTCGAACTGTTATGATTTGAAAAAAAAAACTGTTGGCACAACATCTTGGAAATCTGTATAAAAAAGTATTAGTTATTGGTCGGCTTAGCATGACAAATCTTGTTGATCTCACCAGTCACCATAATCTGTTTATATTTGAATAAATGCTTACGCTTCTAGAGAAATACATGCATTGCAGCAAATATTCAAATGACAACTAGAAATAATATTAAAATAGACCCAACTGTTTGATAAAACGCTGCTTGTTAAAACCGTGTAGGTCGTTTACGAGTTCTATTGCATTTTAAAAACTATTATTACTATTTTTTTTCTTATGCATACATTCAGATGAATTTCATAGTTATTGGGTGATTCTCAATATTTTATCGCTTTTATGGTATAAACATAATATTGTTAGAATAAAAAAAAAATACTAATCAATTATGATTTCCGGGATTCTGATTAACAAATAATAAGATACTGGTAGACCTATAGCATATGCATTCAATTCAAACAGTTATTCAATTTACTTTTAAATTTAATAAAAATTTAAAACACACAAAAAAAAGAATAATTATTTGTAGCGTAAATATATGTAAAAAGACACCTATAATTAATGTTAACAATGTTATAATAAAATAAACTTTATTTCCCAACTTCATACACTCATACTCTTTTACTAACATTTTTAAAATCGTTCGAGTTAATGCGATAATTACGGCTTTGTCGTCCAATCGTAGCGTATACTTATGGTCAAATATGAGTGTTAATAGAGGTGTAAACCTTTCAATGTATTTGGGAACTGTACGAACGCAAAACTGTTTCTAATATATATATATATTCAGTAGTTCTAGGCAACATTTTTTTAGAATACAAACTAAATGATTAAAATTAAATTAATGAACTGCGATTTTGTATTCAATTATTGTTTTCATATTTACTAATTTTAAAATGTCAAAAAAAACCTATATAGTTGTTTAAATAGTCAACGAATAAACATAAGATATTAATTTTTTAAAACACGAAAAATTTTGTGCACTTTTAATACATAAATCATTTATATGGAAGATGTTGAATAGAATTAAAAAGAATACAAGTATTTTTTCAATGTGATATTAATTATCGATTTAGAATTTCTTATATTGCATTTTTTATTATTTCGGTGATCACCGATCAAGAATTGAATTAGTTTAAAAATGCCTCTCGGTTAGCTCTCGTAGTTTTACGATTTACTATATTAATAATGAGTCGTAAGAATGTGCGTTTTTTAATATTTTAGTGAAAATGTACTATTATCTTATTTTTATAATATTATTTACACTATATATATATATATATATATATATATATATATATATATATATATATATATATATATATAACACTATTATTTTAATAAAAAATAACACATATAAATTTACAAAATAGTAGCATGCATTTCGGCTAAAAATGTAAATACGTGAAATGATAATTACGTAATAAAACTGTTAACCATATTCTGAATAAAATATTTTACAATGTTTAAATACAAATAATTTTTTTATAATATTGATGATGAAATAACAAACTTCGTCTACATCGTTAACATTTTGTTAATCTACATTCAATCTCGGTCGAGGCAATTATTTTATTAAATCAATGTAACAAAATGTTTATTATCAAATGATTAATATTAAGTACAATAAACGACGCAGAAAAGGTAGAACATTGTATCTGATGATAATTATATCAGCATAAAACATTCATGTATCTGATTAGATAATTATTAGTATTTTTTTTTTCATTCTAGGTTCAACGATGAGATTTAACTTGTAAAATTTATCGCGTCATACACTGTATATTAAGATATTGTAAAAAAAAAAATCAACGTTTCAATGCTAATGAATGAAAGAAAATATTTATTTGCGTAGTTGACTGTTAAATTTTGTTATAAATGTTCCGGTTAGAAAATTATTTATAAGCCAGATACCTATCTAGTATTGGCCTAATAAAAATGTCAATATTAAACTGAATACCTGGCAAGGGCCGACCAGGAGCTTATTTAGATATAAATAATTGAGGGGGGGGGGTCACAGTGATGTGCCCAGAAAATTTCCATGGAGGGAATGTTATAAGTAATAATGCATTTAAATGCATTGCGGAGATAGTACTAAAGACACACATAAGGGGATTTATGAGTAAACTAGGAGGGGGTTATAAAAATAATATTATAAAACAATGGTATTAAATATTCATAATATACCACCATGTGTCCATGCATGAAATATGAGAACCTAAAGAGGTAAAAGATACTCTCAATAATAAAAAAAAAAAAAGAACCGGATGGGCCTCGCTCTGCTGTACAGTTAGGGGTGGAGTGCACCTCGCTTATAGGATAGGTCATTATTATAATGGATTTGTTAAATTTGAATGCAATGATAGATATCATTGTATACGAATAACGATTCTGAACGGAGTTCATATGTTTGTCTAGGATATAATACATTGTTATTTATAAACATTGTAAAAAGTATATTTTATTTTGAAACGATAAATATATTTTTCAATTAGGATGGGTTGGCATACAGCGATATAGTTTGTCAGTCTAGAACATTCTACATTATATTATATTTTACATGTAATTTGATGTCAATATTCGCTGTTCAAACGCTTATGAAAAAAAATTGTGCCTATGGATTTTAATAATTATTGAATGACATTAAGAACTACTTCTGTGGAATCTTCGATTACATTTTCAAGTATTTTGTAGTAGCCAAATTTTTTTTATCACCGATTATAAAAATAAAATTTAAAAAAATCGAATATTTTAAATGCCTATAAGTGGCTTAAAAATCAATATAATATTTTGAAAAAAATATTGCATAAAAGAAATACTAATCTTAACAGCTGGTAGAAATTTCAAAAATCTGCGACTTATACTTTTTGAATTATAACAAATATTTAAAATCGTCTGAGAATAAATCGCTATTTTATGCAATTTCGTAAATATTTAAATTTCAAACAGTCATACAATTTTTTTCTCTTAGTCCGGTAAAAAATTTTTTTAAGATTTTTGAAGAGTAGCTTATACATAACCTAGTGTTAAAATTTTGAACCTTAAGTATGAACAGAAAAAATTTTATGAATTTTTATCTACAAAATAACTTGCAAATTATCGTGATTTTTGCACATTTTATACAAATTTGAGCATTAAGGGCTTATAAAAAAAAATTGAGTTAACCGATCACCGATATTTTTTAGTTACGATAAATTTAACTTATTATAAACCTAGTATTAAATTTTCAAGAGTTTTCACTCAACCAATTAAATTTTATAGATGTTTAAAAACAAAAATTTTACAAAAATTGAAAATTTAAATTGTCTATAAATAAGTCAAAATATGTCAAAATACTTTGAAAACTTAACCATGTATAGAAAACGTCAATATAAAGATTTGGTGATAATTTCAAGTTGTTGCGGTTTTTCGTTTTTGAGTTAGAGCATTTTAAAAAAAAACGGTATCTTTGTCAGTCTAGAATATTATACATTATATTATATTTTACATGTAATTTTATGTCAATATTCGCTGTTCAAACGCTTATAAAAAAAAATTGTGCCTATGGATTTTAATAATTTTTGAATGACTTTAAGAACTACTTCTGTGGAATCTTCTATTAAATTTTCAAGTATTTTGTACGAGCCAAATTTTTTTTATCACCGATTATAAAAAAAAAATATAAAAAAATCGAATATTTTAAATGCCTATAAGTGGCTTAAAAATCAATATAATATTTTGAAAAAAATATGACATAAAGGAAATACCAATCTTAACAGCTGGTAGAAATTTCAAAAATCTGCGACTTATACTTTTTGAATTATAAAAAATATTTAAAATCGTTTGAGAATAAATCGCTATTTTATGCAATTTCGTAAATATTTAAATTTCAAACAGTCATAAAATTTTTTCTTCTAATTCCGGTAGAAATTTTTTTAAAGATTTTTGAAGAGTAGCTTATAGATAATCTAGTGTTCAAATTTTGAACCTTAAGTATGAACAGAAAAAATTTTATGAATTTTTATCTACAAAATAACTTGCAAATTATCGTGATTTTTACGTATTTCGTATAAATTGGAACTTTGAGCACTTATAAAAAAAAATTGTGACTTACGATTTTAGATTTTTTTTTATCAGTTAAGGAACAACTTATAAGAAACCTTGTATTAAATTTTCAAGATTTTCTGAGCAGCCAAAAAAATTTTATCGTTATTTAAAAAAAAAATACTTAAAAAAATTGAAAATTTCAATTGTCTATAAATAGCTTAATAAAAGTCAAAATACTTTAATGGTGTATAGAGAACGCTAATCTAAACATTTGGTGAAAATTTCAAGTATTTACATTGATTAGTTTTTGAGTTATAGCAATATAAAAAATTTGATTATGTCGAAAACTGGTTTTGCGTAAAAACTCCCGTTTTTCCCAAATTTTTTTATGGTTTTTCCCGTCGCATTTAAAAAATATTGGAAATTTTTTACTTTTGACCCCTCAAAGTACCAAATACATTCACTTTCCTTTCAGAAAAGTTGCTACATAAGGCAATCGAAGCATTTTTACTGCCCCAAATCGTGTCGACAGACACAAAAAAAAAAAAAAAACACACATCATTGTAAAATCAATACATTCTTCACTCCGTTCAGAATCTAAAATATAAAATATATTGAATGGGGGGGGGGAGGTACGAGCCCCTTTAATACGCCCTGAGGTCGAGGCCTAATAGTGACATCGAGTACTCGGCTATCGAGTAATTTCCAGATACCCGGAACATCTCTACATTTTACAATACACGCGTACGATCTGATACGTCGATTTAATTTCAT
>JASXSY010003436.1:0-21535 GCA_034509805.1 Sipha maydis | reverse complement strand
CCACGCACATTTTGACTAGTCACGCTTATCCATCTTCTATATATTTTGACTAATGTGCCTATCTATCTGTTGTGCCCAATGGTCACATCTTTTACATGTTCCCACGCATTTCCGATCATTCATAATTTGTATTTGTCTATCTATCTGTTGTACCCTATGGTTACATCTTTTATATGTTCCCACGCATTTTCGATTACTCATAATTTGTATTTGTCTTTTAATGTTATGTCTAACCAAGGTCTATGAGATTATATTCACATATGTCCCCAACATCGTGATATTTATGTATATTATATTATTACATTAGTTATGTATGCCCGTAACACCTCCGCGCGAAAAGAAAGATTTCTGGCCTTAGCTGGAAATCTTTTACATTTTCCCTAAGTTTCAATATTATGTTTACATGACATGGTTTACACTATTTCAATGTTTACAATAATTCTTCATGATTTTACAATAGTTGATAATTAATTTTACATGATTAATACAATAATTAATATTATATGATTAGTACAATAATTGATAATAAATTTTACATGATTAATACAGTTTGAATTATTTGATTATTTTTATAATATTCGAATATAATAAGTATAATTTCTATGTTAGTTACACAATATATGGTTAGTGTTATTACAATATAATTGATTATTAAATATATTTTATTAATAATGGTAATTGTTTTTCTGCTATCGCGTTCACTGCTAAATCACATGAACTTATAAATATATAAATATCTTCTTCCCCATTACATTTAGGTATTAATTTAATTGCTTCTTCTAATGAGATTGTTAATTCTTTTGAGTCTACCATTTTATCTTTAAATTTTCTTTCAAATTTTAATTCTATATGCTCAATGTCTAACTGACTTCTAGTTCCTATTCTTTCTGTTGAGTTTAATTCTTTATTTATTTTCTCTAGTGTTTTCTCTAACAACTTTTTATTATCTTTTAATTCCTTTTTCAATGGATTAGCTACTTCCAAGGGAGATTTGTCTTTTTCACAATCTCTATTCATATAATTCAATATTTCTCATATAATCTCAATATAAATTCAATAATTCTTTTTAATTCAATATTTCTCATTTAACTCAATGTTTCTCTTTTATATCTTTATATTTTACACAAGGCGGCGTGTGACGTTCCAATTAATTATTTTCACTAATAATTCTCATAAATTCTCTTTTAATTCAATATAACTCAATAATCTCTTTTAATTCAATATTCTCAATAATTCTCATAAATTCTCAATAATTTTCATAATTCAATATTTCTCTACACAAGGCGGCGTGTGACGTTCCAACTAAGCACTCTTCACTTTAATTTTTTAAACTTTACGATAGATTAGCTACTTCTAAAGGAGATGGTTTTATTTGTGTGTCTTGTTTTAAATTCATTTAATTCAATATATTTTATTTTTATTTATTATTTATAACACTCAACATTTATTTTATTTAATTCTCAACTTTATATACTCTTTTATCTCTTAATATTAAACTACTTAAACATATAATGTTTTTTACAATTTTATAACTATAGTCTATGCTTACAATAGAGCGGCGTTTGATCCACTAGACATCATTGATTGCATTTGATTGAACTGTTGTTGAATGACTCAGGTTCTTCTTCTGGAGTTGCCGAAGTGAAAATCTGCAGTTTTTCCTTCTCGACGATGATCAAAATGAATTGATTGCCTCCGTGAATTGATTTTTGTTAGAAAATCTTTTCAAAAAAGAACTACCGACTGCGCCAAATTGTGTTGCGTGCCGGTATGGGAGTACCGGACAGTGCAACGAGAGAAGAGTCCTCAAGTGACAGTTGCTCAATCAATGTTAGATAATTTAAATAATATGAAATAATGAACTCTAGACTTTATTAAATATAACTTTATTAAAATAATTCTAAGTCCAATATTTAATTCACATATAAAAATTGTTCTAAGTCCAAAATAATTATAAAATAAAGTAGCGTGAAGGTGCATACATAACAAGACTAAAAACACATCTGAAAATGGGTCTGTTCCCGGGTTCCTTATATACCCCGATCTTGTGAGAATCTCTCATTCCTAATCTCGATTATGTCTATCACAGGATGTGGTTAGTAGTGCCTTTTCCCGTGTGAATCATCGGATGTGTGATTTCACATATAGAGTTTTATCCCTATCGTACATATACACATATATATATATATATATATTATATATGTCTTATTGACCACACTGTCTTATCGTAATGTTCATTACGATCCCACGCACATTTTGACTAGTCACGCTTATCCATCTTCTATATATTTTGACTAATGTGCCTATCTATCTGTTGTGCCCAATGGTCACATCTTTTACATGTTCCCACGCATTTCCGATCATTCATAATTTGTATTTGTCTATCTATCTGTTGTACCCTATGGTTACATCTTTTATATGTTCCCACGCATTTTCGATTACTCATAATTTGTATTTGTCTTTTAATGTTATGTCTAACCAAGGTCTATGAGATTATATTCACATATGTCCCCAACATCGTGATATTTATGTATATTATATTATTACATTAGTTATGTATGCCCGTAACACCTCCGCGCGAAAAGAAAGATTTCTGGCCTTAGCTGGAAATCTTTTACATTTTCCCTAAGTTTCAATATTATGTTTACATGACATGGTTTACACTATTTCAATGTTTACAATAATTCTTCATGATTTTACAATAGTTGATAATTAATTTTACATGATTAATACAATAATTAATATTATATGATTAGTACAATAATTGATAATAAATTTTACATGATTAATACAGTTTGAATTATTTGATTATTTTTATAATATTCGAATATAATAAGTATAATTTCTATGTTAGTTACACAATATATGGTTAGTGTTATTACAATATAATTGATTATTAAATATATTTTATTAATAATGGTAATTGTTTTTCTGCTATCGCGTTCACTGCTAAATCACATGAACTTATAAATATATAAATATCTTCTTCCCCATTACATTTAGGTATTAATTTAATTGCTTCTTCTAATGAGATTGTTAATTCTTTTGAGTCTACCATTTTATCTTTAAATTTTCTTTCAAATTTTAATTCTATATGCTCAATGTCTAACTGACTTCTAGTTCCTATTCTTTCTGTTGAGTTTAATTCTTTATTTATTTTCTCTAGTGTTTTCTCTAACAACTTTTTATTATCTTTTAATTCCTTTTTCAATGGATTAGCTACTTCCAAGGGAGATTTGTCTTTTTCACAATCTCTATTCATATAATTCAATATTTCTCATATAATCTCAATATAAATTCAATAATTCTTTTTAATTCAATATTTCTCATTTAACTCAATGTTTCTCTTTTATATCTTTATATTTTACACAAGGCGGCGTGTGACGTTCCAATTAATTATTTTCACTAATAATTCTCATAAATTCTCTTTTAATTCAATATAACTCAATAATCTCTTTTAATTCAATATTCTCAATAATTCTCATAAATTCTCAATAATTTTCATAATTCAATATTTCTCTACACAAGGCGGCGTGTGACGTTCCAACTAAGCACTCTTCACTTTAATTTTTTAAACTTTACGATAGATTAGCTACTTCTAAAGGAGATGGTTTTATTTGTGTGTCTTGTTTTAAATTCATTTAATTCAATATATTTTATTTTTATTTATTATTTATAACACTCAACATTTATTTTATTTAATTCTCAACTTTATATACTCTTTTATCTCTTAATATTAAACTACTTAAACATATAATGTTTTTTACAATTTTATAACTATAGTCTATGCTTACAATAGAGCGGCGTTTGATCCACTAGACATCATTGATTGCATTTGATTGAACTGTTGTTGAATGACTCAGGTTCTTCTTCTGGAGTTGCCGAAGTGAAAATCTGCAGTTTTTCCTTCTCGACGATGATCAAAATGAATTGATTGCCTCCGTGAATTGATTTTTGTTAGAAAATCTTTTCAAAAAAGAACTACCGACTGCGCCAAATTGTGTTGCGTGCCGGTATGGGAGTACCGGACAGTGCAACGAGAGAAGAGTCCTCAAGTGACAGTTGCTCAATCAATGTTAGATAATTTAAATAATATGAAATAATGAACTCTAGACTTTATTAAATATAACTTTATTAAAATAATTCTAAGTCCAATATTTAATTCACATATAAAAATTGTTCTAAGTCCAAAATAATTATAAAATAAAGTAGCGTGAAGGTGCATACATAACAAGACTAAAAACACATCTGAAAATGGGTCTGTTCCCGGGTTCCTTATATACCCCGATCTTGTGAGAATCTCTCATTCCTAATCTCGATTATGTCTATCACAGGATGTGGTTAGTAGTGCCTTTTCCCGTGTGAATCATCGGATGTGTGATTTCACATATAGAGTTTTATCCCTATCGTACATATACACATATATATATATATATATATTATATATGTCTTATTGACCACACTGTCTTATCGTAATGTTCATTACGATCCCACGCACATTTTGACTAGTCACGCTTATCCATCTTCTATATATTTTGACTAATGTGCCTATCTATCTGTTGTGCCCAATGGTCACATCTTTTACATGTTCCCACGCATTTCCGATCATTCATAATTTGTATTTGTCTATCTATCTGTTGTACCCTATGGTTACATCTTTTATATGTTCCCACGCATTTTCGATTACTCATAATTTGTATTTGTCTTTTAATGTTATGTCTAACCAAGGTCTATGAGATTATATTCACATATGTCCCCAACATCGTGATATTTATGTATATTATATTATTACATTAGTTATGTATGCCCGTAACAATATATATATATAAATTGTTATCAATAGTTTACACAATCATTGTCAATAGTTTTTTCAATAATTGTAACTTCTTTAGAATTATTTGTAAATTTCTCGCATCATCGTTGATTCGTTAAAAATTACAATGTAACAGCTGTCCACTCAAATTTTTAAAGAGCATAATTTCGTGTAAACTCTTGTTTATGAAACTCTTATTCTTTACCTAATAATAGAAGAACGTAACGTGATTTTATATTCAACTATTTTTAAATTCAATTTTACATTAATTTACGCATCATTAATTGTTTTTTCGCTTGATTATAATTGTTTTCACAATTATATATTTTTTGTTGCTTTTTGAAAAAGTTTAGAATGATCAAAAATTGAATAAACATTAATTTAGGACATCAGTTCAATACACTTTGTATCGAGATCAGATAATTTTGACTATTTTCCTAAATTTCGATGTACATTTACATATTCGGAAACTATAATAATTTTACATCTTTAGAATTTATGTATAAATTTGATTAAACATAAAATTTAAGTTTTAAATTGACTTTGTCCTATTTAAGGAAGTGCTGATTTATGATATGGTAATAGTAAATTAATATATATTGATCATTCGAATGTTATAGAAATACATTCAAATTGAGCACTACACATGGTTCTATTTGAGTATTTGATATAGAACAATTTCTTATATTTTTAATAAGAGTTAATTTTCTTTTTTAGATGATGTTTCCGATGTCGTTATAATGCTGATGTCGAATTTCGTTCGTGTGCCGACTTCCTGTGCTTCAATATATGCTTCTATAGTTTTCTGGAAAACAGGATTTTCAAATGAATCTCTCTTTAAGTACGACTTATATATAAATATAAATTGTTATCAATAGTTTACACAATCATTGTAATAGTTTTTCAATAATTGTAACTTCTTTAGAATTATTTGTAAATTTCTCGCATCATCGTTGATTCGTTAAAAAATTACAATGTAACAGCTGTCCACTCAAATTTTTAAAGAGCATAATTTCGTGTAAACTCTTGTTTTTGAAACTCTTATTCTTTACCTAATAATAGAAGAACGTAACGTGATTTTATATTCAACTATTTTTAAATTCAATTTTACATTAATTTACGCATCATTAATTGTTTTTTCGCTTGATTATAATTGTTTCCACAATTAAATATTTTTTGTTCCTTTTTGAAAAAGTTTAGAATGATCAAAAATTGAATAAACATTAATTTAGGACATCAGTTCAATACACTTTGTATCGAGATCAGATAATTTTGACTATTTTCCTAAATTTCGATGTACATTTACATATTCGGAAACTATAATAATTTTACATCTTTAGAATTTATGTATAAATTTGATTAAACATAAAATTTAAGTTTTAAATTGACTTTTTACTATTTAAGAAAGTGCTGATTTAAGATATGGATTGTTTCCACAATTTTATATTTTTTGTTGCTTTTTGAAAAAGTTTTAAATGATCAAAAATTGAATAAACATTAATTTAGGACATAAGTTCAATACACTTTGTATCGAGATTAGATAATTTTGACTATTTTCCTAAATTTCGATGTACATTTACATATTCGGAAACTATAATAATTTTACATCTTGAAATAGTAAACAAAACAACAATTATATAACATACTCTAATAGTACGATTTTTCTCGATATGCCGGATTCTGGAAACCTGGGCTTTTGGGCGATATTTATGAAATTAAAACAGAATATATAATAGAACATTTGGAATCGATTTGAATAATCCTCGGTTCGGTTATGCATTTGTTTTACCTTTGAGGGCCACTGAAATAGTAAACAAAACAACAATTATATAACATACTCGAATAGTACGATTTTTCTCGATACGCCGGATTCTGGAAACCTGGGCTTTTGGGCGATATTTATGAAATTAAAACAAAATATATAATAGAACATTTGGAATCGATTTGAATAACTCTCAGTTCGATTATGCATTTGGTCAACCCTTGAGGGCCAGTGAAATATTAAACAAACAACAACAATATATAATATACTCGAATAGTACGATTTATCTCGATATGCCGGATTCTGGACACCTGGGCTTTTGGGCGATATTTATGAAATTTGTACAAAATGTTCAGTAGTACATTTGGAATCGATTTGAATATATCTCAGTTCGATTATGCATTTGGTCATCCCTTGAGGGCCAGTAAAATATTAAACAAACAACAACAATATATAATATACTCGAATAGTACGATTTATCTCGATATGCCGGATTCTGGACACCTGGGCTTTTGGGCGATATTTATGAAATTAACACAGAATGTATAATAGAACATTTAGAATCGATTTGAATAATCCTCGGTTCGGTTATGCATTTGTTTTACCTTTGAGGGCCACTGAAATAGTAAACAAAACAACAATTATATAACATACTCGAATAGTACGATTTTTCTCGATACGCCGGATTCTGGAAACCTGGGCTTTTGGGCGATATTTATGAAATTAAAACAGAATATATAATAGAACGTTTGGAATCGATTTGAATAACCCTCAGTTCGATTATGCATTAGATTTACCTTAAAGGGCCAGTGAAATCGTAAATAATCAACAACAATATATACTATACTCGAATAGTACGATTTTTCTCGATATGCCGGATTCTGGAAACCTGGGCTTTTGGGCGATATTTTTGAAATTAACACAGAATGTATAATAGATCATTTGGAATCAATTTGAATAATCCTCGGTTCGATAATGCAGTTAATTTACCTTTGAGGGCCAGTGAAATAGTGAATAATCAACAACAATTATATAATATACTCGAATAGCACGATTTTTCTCGATATGCTGGATCCTGGACACCTCGGCTTTTGGCCGATATTTATGAAATTTGATCAAAATGTTCACTAGTACATTTGGAGTCGATATGTATAAACCTTGGTTCGATAATGCATTTGATTTACCATTGAGGGTCAGTGAAATAGTAAATAATCAACAATAATATATAATATACTCGAATAGTACGATTTTTCTTGATATGCTGGATCCTGGACACCTCGGCTTTTGGCCGATATTTATGAAATTTGTTCAAAATGTTCACTAGTACATTAGGAGTCGGTATGTATAAACCTAGGTTCGATAATGCATTTGATTTACAATTGAGGGCCAGTGAAATAGTAAATAATCAACAATAATATAATATACTCGAATAGTACGATTTTTCTCGATATGATGGATCCTGGACACCTCGGCTTTTGGCCGATATTTATGAAATTTGTTCAAAATGTTCACTAGTACATTAGGAGTCGATATGTATAAACCTGGGTTCGATAATGCATTTTATTTACCATTGAGGGCCAGTGAAATAGTAAATAATCAACAATAATATATAATATCCTCGAATAGTACGATTTTTCTCGAAATGCCGGATTCTGGAAACCTGACTTTTTGGGCGATATTTATGAAATTTGTACAAAATGTTCAGTAGAACATTTGGAATTGAAATGAATAACGCTCGGTTCGATAATGCTTTTGATTTACAATTGAGGGCCAGTAAAATAGTAAATAATCAACAACAATTATATAATATACTCGAATAGTACGATTTTTCTCGATATGATGGATCCTGGACACCTGGGCTTTTGGGAGATATTTATGAAATTTGTACAAAATGTTCAGTAGAACATTTGGAATCTATATGAATAACGCTCAGTTCGATTATGCATTTGGTCAACCCTTGAGGGCCAGTGAAATATTAAACAAACAACAACAATATATAATATACTCGAATAGAACGATTTTTCTCGATATGCCGGATTCTGGAAACCTGGCCCTTTGGGCGATATTTATGAAATTAGTACAAAATGTTCAGTAGAACATTTGGAATCTATATGATTAACGCTCAGTTCGATTATGCATTTGAATAACCTTTGAGGGCCATTGAAATAGTGAACAAAACAACAACAATATATAATATACTCGAATAGTACGATTTATCTCGATATGCCGGATTCTGGAAACCTGGGCTATTGGGCAATATTTTTGAAATTAACACAGAATGTATAATAGAACATTTGGAATCAATTTGAATAATCCTCGGTTCGATTATGCAGTTAATTTACCTTTGAGGGCCACTGAAATAGTAAACAAAACAACAATTATATAATATACTCGAATAGTACGATTATGCTCGATATGCCAGATTCTGGAAACCTGGGCTTTTGGGCGATATTTATGAAATTATAAGAGAATGTATAATAGAACATTTGGAATCGATTTGAATAACTTTCAGTTCGATTATGCATTTGGTCAACCCTTGAGGGCCAGTGAAATATTAAACAAACAACAACAAAATATAATATACTCGAATAGTACGATTTTTCTCGATATGCCGGATTCTGGACACCTGGGCTTTTGGGCGATATTTATGAAATTTGTACAAAATGTTCAGTAGTACATTTGGAATCGATTTGAATATATCTCAGTTCGATTATGCATTTGTTCAACCCTTGAGGGCCAGTAAAATATTAAACAAACAACAACAATATATAATATACTCGAATAGTACGATTTATCTCGATATGCCGGATTCTGGAAACCTGGGCTTTTGGGCAATATTTTTGAAATTAACACAAAATGTATAATAGAACATTTGGAATCAATTTGAATAATCCTCGGTTCGGTTATGCATTTGTTTTACCTTTGAGGGCCACTGAAATAGTAAACAAAACAACAATTATATAATATACTCGAATAGCACGATTTTTCTCGATATGCTGGATCCTGGACATCTCGGCTTTTGGCCGATATTTATGAAATTTGATCAAAATGTTCACTAGTACATTTGGAGTCGATATGTATAAACCTAGGTTCGATAATGCATTTGATTTACCATTGAGGGTCAGTGAAATAGTAAATAATCAACAATAATATATAATATACTCGAATAGTACGATTTTTCTTGATATGCTGGATCCTGGACACCTCAACAATTGGCCGATATTTATGAAATTTGTTCAAAATGTTCACTAGTACATTAGGAGTCGGTATGTATAAACCTAGGTTCGATAATGCATTTGATTTACAATTGAGGGCCAGTGAAATAGTAAATAATCAACAATAATATAATATACTCGAATAGTACGATTTTTCTCGATATGCCGGATTCTGGAAACCTGGCTTTTTGGGCGATATTTATGAAATTTGTACAAAATGTTCAGTAGAACATTTGGAATTGAAATGAATAACGCTCGGTTCGATATTGCTTTTGATTTACAATTGAGGGCCAGTAAAATAGTAAATAATCATCAATAATATATAATATACTCGAATAGTACGATTTTTCTCGATATGCCGGATTCTGGAAACCTGGCCCTTTGGGCGATATTTATGAAATTTGTACAAAATATTCAGTAGAACATTTGGAATCTATATGAATAAAGCTCAGTTCGATTATGCATTTGATTTACCTTTGAGGGCCACTGAAATAGTAAACAAAACAACAATTATATAATATACTCGAATAGTACGATTTTTCTCGATACGCCGGATTCTGGAAATCTGGGCTTTTGGGCGATATTTATGAAATTAAAACAGAATATATAATAGAACATTTGGAATCGATTTGAATAACCCTCAGTTCGATTATGCATTAGATTTACCTTTAAGGGCCAGTGAAATAGTAAATAATCAACAAAAATATATACTATACTCGAATAGTACGATTTTTCTCGATATGCCGGATTCTGGAAACCTGGGCTTTTGGGCGATATTTATGAAATTAAAACAGAATATATAATAGAACATTTGGAATCGATTTGAATAACCCTCAGTTCGATTATGCATTAGATTTACCTTTGAGGGCCAGTGAAATTGTAAATAATCAACAACAATATATAATATACTCGAATACTACGATTTTTCTCGATATGCCGGATCCTGGACACCTGGGCTTTGGGCGATATTTATGAAATTTGTACAAAATGTTCAGTAGAACATTTGGAATCGATATGAATAACGCTCGGTTCGATAATGCATTTGATTTACCATTGAGGGCCAGTGAAATAGTAAATAATCAACAATAATATATAATATACTCGAATAGTACGATTTTTCTCGATATGCCGGATTCTGGAAACCTGGGCTTTTGGGCGATATTTATGAAATTAAAACAGAATATATAATAGATCATTTGGAATCGATTTGAATAACCATCGGTTCGATTATGCATTTGAATAACCTTTGAGGGCCATTGAAATAGTGAACAAAACAACAATTTTATAATATACTCGAATATCACGATTTTTCTCGATATGCCGGATTCTGGACACCTGGGATTTTCGGCGATATTTATGAAATTTGTACAAAATGTTCAGTAGTACATTTGGAATCGATTTGAATATATCTCAGTTCGATTATGCATTTGGTCATCCCTTGAGGGCCAGTAAAATATTAAACAAACAACAACAATATATAATATACTCGAATAGTACGATTTATCTCGATATGCCGGATTCTGGACACCTGGCTTTTTGGGCGATATTTATGAAATTTGTACAAAATGTTCAGTAGAACATTTGGAATTGAAATGAATAACGCTCGGTTCGATAATGCTGTTGATTTACAATTGAGGGCCAGTAAAATAGTAAATAATCATCAATAATATATAATATACTCGAATAGTACGATTTTTCTCGATATGCCGGATTCTGGAAACCTGGCCCTTTGGGCGATATTTATGAAATTTGTACAAAATGTTCAGTAGAACATTTGGAATCTATATGAATAACGCTCAGTTCGATTATGCATTTGATTTACCTTTGAGGGCCACTGAAATAGTAAACAAAACAACAATTATATAATATACTCGAATACTACGATTTTTCTCGATATGCCGGATTCTGGACACCTGGGATTTTGGGCGATATTTATGAAATTTGTACAAAATGTTCAGTAGTACATTTGGAATCGATTTGAATATATCTCAGTTCGATTATGCATTTGGTCATCCCTTGAGGGCCAGTAAAATATTAAACAAACAACAACAATATATAATATACTCGAATAGTACGATTTATCTCGATATGCCGGATTCTGGAAACCTGGGCTTTTGGGCGATATTTATGAAATTAAAACAGAATATATAATAGAACATTTGGAATCGATTTGAATAACCCTCAGTTCGATTATGCATTAGATTTACCTTTAAGGGCCAGTGAAATAGTAAATAATCAACAAAAATATATACTATACTCGAATAGTACGATTTTTCTCGATATGCCGGATTCTGGAAACCTGGGCTTTTGGGCGATATTTATGAAATTAAAACAGAATATATAATAGAACATTTGGAATCGATTTGAATAACCCTCAGTTCGATTATGCATTAGATTTACCTTTGAGGGCCAGTGAAATAGTAAATAATCAACAACAATATATAATATACTCGAATACTACGATTTTTCTCGATATGCCGGATCCTGGACACCTGGGCTTTGGGCGATATTTATGAAATTTGTACAAAATGTTCAGTAGAACATTTGGAATCGATATGAATAACGCTCGGTTCGATAATGCATTTGATTTACCATTGAGGGCCAGTGAAATAGTAAATAATCAACAATAATATATAATATACTCGAATAGTACGATTTTTCTCGATATGCCGGATTCTGGAAACCTGGGCTTTTGGGCGATATTTATGAAATTAAAACAGAATATATAATAGATCATTTGGAATCGATTTGAATAACCCTCGGTTCGATTATGCATTTGAATAACCTTTGAGGGCCATTGAAATAGTGAACAAAACAACAATTTTATAATATACTCGAATACTACGATTTTTCTCGATATGCCGGATTCTGGACACCTGGGATTTTGGGCGATATTTATGAAATTTGTACAAAATGTTCAGTAGTACATTTGGAATCGATTTGAATATATCTCAGTTCGATTATGCATTTGGTCATCCCTTGAGGGCCAGTAAAATATTAAACAAACAACAACAATATATAATATACTCGAATAGTACGATTTATCTCGATATGCCGGATTCTGGACACCTGGGCTTTTGGGCGATATTTATGAAATTAAAACAGAATGTATAATAGAACATTTAGAATCGATTTGAATAATCCTCGGTTCGGTTATGCATTTGTTTTACCTTTGAGGGCCACTGAAATAGTAAACAAAACAACAATTATATAACATACTCGAATAGTACGATTTTTCTCGATACGCCGGATTCTGGAAACCTGGGCTTTTGGGCGATATTTATGAAATTAAAACAGAATATATAATAGAACATTTGGAATCGATTTGAATAACCCTCAGTTCGATTATGCATTAGATTTACCTTAAAGGGCCAGTGAAATAGTAAATAATACAACAATATATACTATACTCGAATAGTACGATTTTTCTCGATATGCCGGATTCTGGAAACCTGGGCTTTTGGGCGATATTTTTGAAATTAACACAGAATGTATAATAGATCATTTGGAATCAATTTGAATAATCCTCGGTTCGATAATGCAGTTAATTTACCTTTGAGGGCCAGTGAAATAGTGAATAATCAACAACAATTATATAATATACTCGAATAGCACGATTTTTCTCGATATGCTGGATCCTGGACACCTCGGCTTTTGGCCGATATTTATGAAATTTGATCAAAATGTTCACTAGTACATTTGGAGTCGATATGTATAAACCTAGGTTCGATAATGCATTTGATTTACCATTGAGGGTCAGTGAAATAGTAAATAATCAACAATAATATATAATATACTCGAATAGTACGATTTCTCTTGATATGCTGGATCCTGGACACCTCGGCTTTTGGCCGATATTTATGAAATTTGTTCAAAATGTTCACTAGTACATTAGGAGTCGGTATGTATAAACCTAGGTTCGATAATGCATTTTATTTACCATTGAGGGCCAGTGAAATAGTAAATAATCAACAATAATATATAATATCCTCGAATAGTACGATTTTTCTCGATATCCCGGATTCTGGAAACCTGGCTTTTTGGGCGATATTTATGAAATTTGTACAAAATGTTCAGTAGAACATTTGGAATTGAAATGAATAACGCTCGGTTCGATAATGCTTTTGATTTACAATTGAGGGCCAGTAAAATAGTAAATAATCAACAACAATATATAATATACTCGAATAGTACGATTTTTCTCGATATGCCGGATTCTGGAAACCTGGCCCTTTGGGCGATATTTATGAAATTTGTACAAAATGTTCAGTAGAACATTTGGAATCTATATGAATAACGCTCAGTTCAATTATGCATTTGATTTACCTTTGAGGGCCACTGAAATAGTAAACAAAACAACAATTATATAATATACTCGAATAGTACGATTTTTCTCGATATGATGGATCCTGGACACCTGGGCTTTTGGGAGATATTTATGAAATTTGTACAAAATGTTCAGTAGAACATTTGGAATCTATATGAATAACGCTCAGTTCGATTATGCATTTGGTCAACCCTTGAGGGCCAGTGAAATAATAAACAAACAACAACAATATATAATATACTCGAATACTACGATTTTTCTCGATATGCCGGATCCTGGACACCTGGGCTTTGGGCGATATTTATGAAATTTGTACAAAATGTTCAGTAGAACATTTGGAATCGATATGAATAACGCTCGGTTCGATAATGCATTTGATTTACCATTGAGGGCCAGTGAAATAGTAAATAATCAACAATAATATATAATATACTCGAATAGTACGATTTTTCTCGATATGCCGGATTCTGGAAACCTGGGCTTTTGGGCGATATTTATGAAATTAAAACAGAATATATAATAGATCATTTGGAATCGATTTGAATAACCCTCGGTTCGATTATGCATTTGAATAACCTTTGAGGGCCATTGAAATAGTGAACAAAACAACAATTTTATAATATACTCGAATACTACGATTTTTCTCGATATGCCGGATTCTGGACACCTGGGATTTTGGGCGATATTTATGAAATTTGTACAAAATGTTCAGTAGTACATTTGGAATCGATTTGAATATATCTCAGTTCGATTATGCATTTGGTCATCCCTTGAGGGCCAGTAAAATATTAAACAAACAACAACAATATATAATATACTCGAATAGTACGATTTATCTCGATATGCCGGATTCTGGACACCTGGGCTTTTGGGCGATATTTATGAAATTAACACAGAATGTATAATAGAACATTTAGAATCGATTTGAATAATCCTCGGTTCGGTTATGCATTTGTTTTACCTTTGAGGGCCACTGAAATAGTAAACAAAACAACAATTATATAACATACTCGAATAGTACGATTTTTATCGATATGCCGGATTCTGGAAACCTGGCTTTTTGGGCGATATTTATGAAATTTGTACAAAATGTTCAGTAGAACATTTGGAATCGATATGAATAACGCTCGGTTCGATAATGCATTTGATTTACCATTGAGGGCCAGTGAAATAGTAAATAATCAACAATAATATATAATATACTCGAATAGTACGATTTTTCTCGATATGCCGGATTCTGGAAACCTGGGCTTTTGGGCGATATTTATGAAATTAAAACAGAATATATAATAGATCATTTGGAATCGATTTGAATAACCCTCGGTTCGATTATGCATTTGAATAACCTTTGAGGGCCATTGAAATAGTGAACAAAACAACAATTTTATAATATACTCGAATATCACGATTTTTCTCGATATGCCGGATTCTGGACACCTGGGATTTTCGGCGATATTTATGAAATTTGTACAAAATGTTCAGTAGTACATTCGGAATCGATTTGAATATATCTCAGTTCGATTATGCATTTGGTCATCCCTTGAGGGCCAGTAAAATATTAAACAAACAACAACAATATATAATATACTCGAATAGTACGATTTATCTCGATATGCCGGATTCTGGACACCTGGCTTTTTGGGCGATATTTATGAAATTTGTACAAAATGTTCAGTAGAACATTTGGAATTGAAATGAATAACGCTCGGTTCGATAATGCTGTTGATTTACAATTGAGGGCCAGTAAAATAGTAATAATCATCAATAAATATATAATATACTCGAATAGTACGATTTTTCTCGATATGCCGGATTCTGGAACCTGGCCCTTTGGGCGATATTATGAAATTTGTACAAAATGTTCAGTAGAACATTTGGAATCTATATGAATAACGCTCAGTTCGATTATGCATTTGATTTACTCTTGAGGGCCACTGAAATAGTAAACAAAACAACAATTATATAATATACTCGAATACTACGATTTTTCTCGATATGCCGGATTCTGAAACCTGGCCTTTGGGCGATATTTATGAAATTAGTACAAAATGTTCAGTAGAACATTTGGAATCTATATGATTAACGCTCAGTTCGATTATGCATTGAATAACCTTTGAGGGCCATTGAAATAGTGAACAAAACAACAACAATATATAATATACTCGAATAGTACGATTTATCTCGATATGCCGGATTCTGGAACCTGGGCTTTTGGGCGATATTTATGAATTAAAACAGAATATATAATAGAACATTTGGAATCGATTTGATAACCCTCAGTTCGATTATGCATTAGATTTACCTTAAGGGCCAGTGAAATAGTAAATAATCAACAAAAATATATACTATACTCGAATAGTACGATTTTCTCGATATGCCGGATTCTGGAAACCTGGGCTTTTGGGCGATATTTATGAAATTAAAACAGAATATATAATAGAACATTTGGAATCGATTTGAATAACCCTCAGTTCGATTATGCATTAGATTTACCTTTGAGGGCCAGTGAAATAGTAAATAATCAACAACAATATATAATATACTCGAATACTACGATTTTTCTCGATATGCCGGATCCTGGACACCTGGGCTTTGGGCGATATTTATGAAATTTGTACAAAATGTTCAGTAGAACATTTGGAATCTATATGAATAACGCTCGGTTCGATAATAGTTCGATAATACATTTGATTTACCATTGAGGGCCAGTGAAATAGTAAATAATCAACAATAATATATAATATACTCGAATAGTACGATTTTTCTCGATATGCCGGATTCTGGAAACCTGGGCTTTTGGGCGATATTTATGAAATTAAAACAGAATATATAATAGATCATTTGAATCGATTTGAATAACCCTCGGTTCGATTATGCATTTGAATAACCTTTGAGGGCCATTGAAATAGTGAACAAAACAACAATTTTATAATATACTCGAATATCACGATTTTTCTCGATATGCCGGATTCTGGACACCTGGGATTTTCGGCGATATTTATGAAATTTGTACAAAATGTTCAGTAGTACATTTGGAATCGATTTGAATATATCTCAGTTCGATTATGCATTTGGTCATCCCTTGAGGGCCAGTAAAATATTAAACAAACAACAACAATATATAATATACTCGAATAGTACGATTTATCTCGATATGCCGGATTCTGGACACCTGGCTTTTTGGGCGATATTTATGAAATTTGTACAAAATGTTCAGTAGAACATTTGGAATTGAAATGAATAACGCTCGGTTCGATAATGCTGTTGATTTACAATTGAGGGCCAGTAAAATAGTAAATAATCATCAATAATATATAATATACTCGAATAGTACGATTTTTCTCGATATGCCGGATTCTGGAAACCTGGCCCTTTGGGCGATATTTATGAAATTTGTACAAAATGTTCAGTAGAACATTTGGAATCTATATGAATAACGCTCAGTTCGATTATGCATTTGATTTACCTTTGAGGGCCACTGAAATAGTAAACAAAACAACAATTATATAATATACTCGAATACTACGATTTTTCTCGATATGCCGGATTCTGGAAACCTGGCCCTTTGGGCGATATTTATGAAATTAGTACAAAATGTTCAGTAGAACATTTGGAATCTATATGATTAACGCTCAGTTCGATTATGCATTTGAATAACCTTTGAGGGCCATTGAAATAGTGAACAAAACAACAACAATATATAATATACTCGAATAGTACGATTTTTCTCGATATGCCGGATTCTGGAAACCTGGCCCTTTGGGCGATATTTATGAAATTTGTACAAAATGTTCAGTAGAACATTTGGAATCTATATGAATAACGCTCAGTTCGATTATGCATTTGATTTACCTTTGAGGGCCACTGAAATAGTAAACAAAACAACAATTATATAATATACTCGAATACTACGATTTTTCTCGATATGCCGGATTCTGGAAACCTGGGCTTTTGGGCGATATTTATGAAATTAAAACAGAATATATAATAGATCATTTGGAATCGATTTGAATAACCCTCGGTTCGATTATGCATTTGAATAACCTTTGAGGGCCATTCAAATAGTGAACAAAACAACAATTTTATAATATACTCGAATACTACGATTTTTCTCGATATGCCGGATTCTGGACACCTGGGATTTTGGGCGATATTTATGAAATTTGTACAAAATGTTCAGTAGTACATTTGGAATCGATTTGAATATATCTCAGTTCGATTATGCATTTGGTCATCCCTTGAGGGCCAGTAAAATATTAAACAAACAACAACAATATATAATATACTCGAATAGTACGATTTATCTCGATATGCCGGATTCTGGACACCTGGGCTTTTGGGCGATATTTATGAAATTAAAACAGAATGTATAATAGAACATTTAGAATCGATTTGAATAATCCTCGGTTCGGTTATGCATTTGTTTTACCTTTGAGGGCCACTGAAATAGTAAACAAAACAACAATTATATAACATACTCGAATAGTACGATTTTTCTCGATACGCCGGATTCTGGAAACCTGGGCTTTTGGGCGATATTTATGAAATTAAAACAGAATATATAATAGAACATTTGGAATCGATTTGAATAACCCTCAGTTCGATTATGCATTAGATT
This sequence comes from Sipha maydis, assembly GCA_034509805.1. Taxonomy (NCBI): domain Eukaryota; kingdom Metazoa; phylum Arthropoda; class Insecta; order Hemiptera; family Aphididae; genus Sipha; species Sipha maydis. The sequence goes on along the minus strand of JASXSY010003436.1, from coordinate 2,800 downwards.
TACCTTAAAGGGCCAGTGAAATAGTAAATAATCAACAACAATATATACTATACTCGAATAGTACGATTTTTCTCGATATGCCGGATTCTGGAAACCTGGGCTTTTGGGCGATATTTTTGAAATTAACACAGAATGTATAATAGATCATTTGGAATCAATTTGAATAATCCTCGGTTCGATAATGCAGTTAATTTACCTTTGAGGGCCAGTGAAATAGTGAATAATCAACAACAATTATATAATATACTCGAATAGCACGATTTTTCTCGATATGCTGGATCCTGGACACCTCGGCTTTTGGCCGATATTTATGAAATTTGATCAAAATGTTCACTAGTACATTTGGAGTCGATATGTATAAACCTAGGTTCGATAATGCATTTGATTTACCATTGAGGGTCAGTGAAATAGTAAATAATCAACAATAATATATAATATACTCGAATAGTACGATTTCTCTTGATATGCTGGATCCTGGACACCTCGGCTTTTGGCCGATATTTATGAAATTTGTTCAAAATGTTCACTAGTACATTAGGAGTCGGTATGTATAAACCTAGGTTCGATAATGCATTTTATTTACCATTGAGGGCCAGTGAAATAGTAAATAATCAACAATAATATATAATATCCTCGAATAGTACGATTTTTCTCGATATCCCGGATTCTGGAAACCTGGCTTTTTGGGCGATATTTATGAAATTTGTACAAAATGTTCAGTAGAACATTTGGAATTGAAATGAATAACGCTCGGTTTGATAATGCTTTTGATTTACAATTGAGGGCCAGTAAAATAGTAAATAATCAACAACAATATATAATATACTCGAATAGTACGATTTTTCTCGATATGCCGGATTCTGGAAACCTGGCCCTTTGGGCGATATTTATGAAATTTGTACAAAATGTTCAGTAGAACATTTGGAATCTATATGAATAACGCTCAGTTCAATTATGCATTTGATTTACCTTTGAGGGCCACTGAAATAGTAAACAAAACAACAATTATATAATATACTCGAATAGTACGATTTTTCTCGATATGATGGATCCTGGACACCTGGGCTTTTGGGAGATATTTATGAAATTTGTACAAAATGTTCAGTAGAACATTTGGAATCTATATGAATAACGCTCAGTTCGATTATGCATTTGGTCAACCCTTGAGGGCCAGTGAAATAATAAACAAACAACAACAATATATAATATACTCGAATACTACGATTTTTCTCGATATGCCGGATCCTGGACACCTGGGCTTTGGGCGATATTTATGAAATTTGTACAAAATGTTCAGTAGAACATTTGGAATCGATATGAATAACGCTCGGGGGGGGGGGGGGGGGGTTCGATAATGCATTTGATTTACCATTGAGGGCCAGTGAAATAGTAAATAATCAACAATAATATATAATATACTCGAATAGTACGATTTTTCTCGATATGCCGGATTCTGGAAACCTGGGCTTTTGGGCGATATTTATGAAATTAAAACAGAATATATAATAGATCATTTGGAATCGATTTGAATAACCCTCGGTTCGATTATGCATTTGAATAACCTTTGAGGGCCATTGAAATAGTGAACAAAACAACAATTTTATAATATACTCGAATACTACGATTTTTCTCGATATGCCGGATTCTGGACACCTGGGATTTTGGGCGATATTTATGAAATTTGTACAAAATGTTCAGTAGTACATTTGGAATCGATTTGAATATATCTCAGTTCGATTATGCATTTGGTCATCCCTTGAGGGCCAGTAAAATATTAAACAAACAACAACAATATATAATATACTCGAATAGTACGATTTATCTCGATATGCCGGATTCTGGACACCTGGGCTTTTGGGCGATATTTATGAAATTAACACAGAATGTATAATAGAACATTTAGAATCGATTTGAATAATCCTCGGTTCGGTTATGCATTTGTTTTACCTTTGAGGGCCACTGAAATAGTAAACAAAACAACAATTATATAACATACTCGAATAGTACGATTTTTCTCGATACGCCGGATTCTGGAAACCTGGGCTTTTGGGCGATATTTATGAAATTAAAACAGAATATATAATAGAACATTTGGAATTGATTTGAATAACCCTCAGTTCGATTATGCATTAGATTTACCTTAAAGGGCCAGTGAAATAGTAAATAATCAACAACAATATATACTATACTCGAATAGTACGATTTTTCTCGATATGCCGGATTCTGGAAACCTGGGCTTTTGGGCGATATTTTTGAAATTAACACAGAATGTATAATAGATCATTTGGAATCAATTTGAATAATCCTCGGTTCGATAATGCAGTTAATTTACCTTTGAGGGCCAGTGAAATAGTGAATAATCAACAACAATTATATAATATACTCGAATAGCACGATTTTTCTCGATATGCTGGATCCTGGACACCTCGGCTTTTGGCCGATATTTATGAAATTTGATCAAAATGTTCACTAGTACATTTGGAGTCGATATGTATAAACCTAGGTTCGATAATGCATTTGATTTACCATTGAGGGTCAGTGAAATAGTAAATAATCAACAATAATATATAATATACTCGAATAGTACGATTTTTCTTGATATGCTGGATCCTGGACACCTCAACTATTGGCCGATATTTATGAAATTTGTTCAAAATGTTCACTAGTACATTAGGAGTCGGTATGTATAAACCTAGGTTCGATAATGCATTTGATTTACAATTGAGGGCCAGTGAAATAGTAAATAATCAACAATAATATAATATACTCGAATAGTACGATTTTTCTCGATATGCCGGAT
>JASXSY010003435.1:0-18100 GCA_034509805.1 Sipha maydis | reverse complement strand
ACGGAGTTATGACCAAAAAACGATTCTGAGAGGCGTTCTGAAACCTTAAAATTTCCATAAAATCGTCCAAATGTAAATTGAAATCTATATTTATATACTGAAAAATCAGAAAAAAATCACTGATTGCTATGGTATTGGTTTTAGAGATATATCATGCAAAATGACGGAGTTATGACCAAAAAACTAATCCGAGAGGCGTTCTGAAACCTTAAAATTTCCATAAAATCGTCCAAATGTAAATTGAAATCTATATTTATATACTGAAAAATCAGAAAAAAATCACTGATTGCAATGGTATTGGTTTTAGAGATATATCATGCAAAATGACGGAGTTATGACCAAAAAACTAATCCGAGAGGCGTTCTGAAACCTTAAAATTTCCATAAAATCGACCAAATGTAAATTGAAATCTATATTTATATACTGAAAAATCAGAAAAAAATCACTGATTGCAATGGTATTGGTTTTAGAGATATATCTTACAAAATGACGGAGTTATGACCAAAAAACTAATCTGAGAGGCGTTCTGAAACCTTAAAATTTCCATAAAATCGTCCAAATGTAAATTGAAATCTATATTTATATACTGAAAAATCAGAAAAAAATCACTGATTGCTATGGTATTGGTTTTAGAGATATATCATGCAAAATGACGGAGTTATGACCAAAAAACTAATCCGAGAGGCGTTCTGAAACCTTAAAATTTCCATAAAATCGTCCAAATGTAAATTGAAATCTATATTTATATACTGAAAAATCAGAAAAAAATCACTGATTGCAATGGTATTGGTTTTAGAGATATATCTTGCAAAATGACGGAGTTATGACCAAAAAACTAATCTGAGAGGCGTTCTGAAACCTTAAAATTTCCATAAAATCGTCCAAATGTAAATTGAAATCTATATTTATATACTGAAAAATCAGAAAAAAATCACTGATTGCTATGGTATTGGTTTTAGAGATATATCTTGCAAAATGACGGAGTTATGACCAAAAAACTAATCTGAGAGGCGTTCTGAAACCTTAAAATTTCCATAAAATCGTCCAAATGTAAATTGAAATCTATATTTATATACTGAAAAATCAGAAAAAAATCACTGATTGCAATGGTATTGGTTTTAGAGATATATCTTGCAAAATGACGGAGTTATGACCAAAAAACTAATCTGAGAGGCGTTCTGAAACCTTAAAATTTCCATAAAATCGTCCAAATGTAAATTGAAATCTATATTTATATACTGAAAAATCAGAAAAAATTCACTGATTACTATGGTATTGGTTTTAGAGATATATCTTGCAAAATGACGGAGTTATGACCAAAAAACGATTCTGAGAGGTGCTCTGAATTCTTAAAATTTCCATAAAATCGTCCAAATGTAAATTGTAATCTATATTTATATACTGAAAAATCAGAAAAAAATCACTGATTGCTATGGTATTGGTTTTAGAGATATATCTTGCAAAATGACGGAGTTATGACCAAAAAACTAATCTGAGAGGCGTTCTGAAACCTTAAAATTTCCATAAAATCGTCCAAATGTAAATTGAAATCTATATTTATATACTGAAAAATCAGAAAAAATTCACTGATTACTATGGTATTGGTTTTAGAGATATATCTTGCAAAATGACGGAGTTATGACCAAAAAACGATTCTGAGAGGTGCTCTGAATTCTTAAAATTTCCATAAAATCGTCCAAATGTAAATTGTAATCTATATTTATATACTGAAAAATCAGAAAAAAATCACTGATTGCTATGGTATTGGTTTTATAGATATATCATGCAAAATGACGGAGTTATGACCAAAAAACTAATCCGAGAGGCGTTCTGAAACCTTAAAATTTCCATAAAATCGTCCAAATGTAAATTGAAATCTATATTTATATACTGAAAAATCAGAAAAAAATCACTGATTGCAATGGTATTGGTTTTAGTGATATATCTTGCAAAATGACGGAGTTATGACCAAAAAACTAATCTGAGAGGCGTTCTGAAACCTTAAAATTTCCATAAAATCGTCCAAATGTAAATTGAAATCTATATTTATATACTGAAAAATCAGAAAAAAATCACTGATTGCTATGGTATTTGTTTTAGAGATATATCTTGCAAAATGACGGAGTTATGACCAAAAAACTAATCTGAGAGGCGTTCTGAAACCTTAAAATTTCCATAAAATCGTCCAAATGTAAATTGAAATCTATATTTATATACTGAAAAATCAGAAAAAAATCACTGATTGCTATGGTATTGGTTTTAGAGATATATCATGCAAAATGACGGAGTTATGACCAAAAAACTAATCCAAGAGGCGTTCTGAAACCTTAAAATTTCCATAAAATCGTCCAAATGTAAATTGAAATCTATATTTATATACTGAAAAATCAGAAAAAAATCACTGATTGCAATGGTATTGGTTTTAGAGATATATCATGCAAAATGACGGAGTTATGACCAAAAAACTAATCCGAGAGGCGTTCTGAAACCTTAAAATTTCCATAAAATCGACCAAATGTAAATTGAAATCTATATTTATATACTGAAAAATCAGAAAAAAATCACTGATTGCAATGGTATTGGTTTTAGAGATATATCTTGCAAAATGACGGAGTTATGACCAAAAAACGATTCTGAGAGGCGTTCTGAAACCTTAAAATTTCCATAAAATCGTCCAAATGTAAATTGAAATCTATATTTATATACTGAAAAATCAGAAAAAAATCACTGATTGCTATGGTATTGGTTTTAGAGATATATCATGCAAAATGACGGAGTTATGACCAAAAAACTAATCCGAGAGGCGTTCTGAAACCTTAAAATTTCCATAAAATCGTCCAAATGTAAATTGAAATCTATATTTATATACTGAAAAATCAGAAAAAAATCACTGATTGCAATGGTATTGGTTTTAGAGATATATCATGCAAAATGACGGAGTTATGACCAAAAAACTAATCCGAGAGGCGTTCTGAAACCTTAAAATTTCCATAAAATCGACCAAATGTAAATTGAAATCTATATTTATATACTGAAAAATCAGAAAAAAATCACTGATTGCAATGGTATTGGTTTTAGAGATATATCTTACAAAATGACGGAGTTATGACCAAAAAACTAATCTGAGAGGCGTTCTGAAACCTTAAAATTTCCATAAAATCGTCCAAATGTAAATTGAAATCTATATTTATATACTGAAAAATCAGAAAAAAATCACTGATTGCTATGGTATTGGTTTTAGAGATATATCATGCAAAATGACGGAGTTATGACCAAAAAACTAATCCGAGAGGCGTTCTGAAACCTTAAAATTTCCATAAAATCGTCCAAATGTAAATTGAAATCTATATTTATATACTGAAAAATCAGAAAAAAATCACTGATTGCAATGGTATTGGTTTTAGAGATATATCTTGCAAAATGACGGAGTTATGACCAAAAAACTAATCTGAGAGGCGTTCTGAAACCTTAAAATTTCCATAAAATCGTCCAAATGTAAATTGAAATCTATATTTATATACTGAAAAATCAGAAAAAAATCACTGATTGCTATGGTATTGGTTTTAGAGATATATCTTGCAAAATGACGGAGTTATGACCAAAAAACTAATCTGAGAGGCGTTCTGAAACCTTAAAATTTCCATAAAATCGTCCAAATGTAAATTGAAATCTATATTTATATACTGAAAAATCAGAAAAAAATCACTGATTGCAATGGTATTGGTTTTAGAGATATATCTTGCAAAATGACGGAGTTATGACCAAAAAACTAATCTGAGAGGCGTTCTGAAACCTTAAAATTTCCATAAAATCGTCCAAATGTAAATTGAAATCTATATTTATATACTGAAAAATCAGAAAAAATTCACTGATTACTATGGTATTGGTTTTAGAGATATATCTTGCAAAATGACGGAGTTATGACCAAAAAACGATTCTGAGAGGTGCTCTGAATTCTTAAAATTTCCATAAAATCGTCCAAATGTAAATTGTAATCTATATTTATATACTGAAAAATCAGAAAAAAATCACTGATTGCTATGGTATTGGTTTTAGAGATATATCTTGCAAAATGACGGAGTTATGACCAAAAAACTAATCTGAGAGGCGTTCTGAAACCTTAAAATTTCCATAAAATCGTCCAAATGTAAATTGAAATCTATATTTATATACTGAAAAATCAGAAAAAATTCACTGATTACTATGGTATTGGTTTTAGAGATATATCTTGCAAAATGACGGAGTTATGACCAAAAAACGATTCTGAGAGGTGCTCTGAATTCTTAAAATTTCCATAAAATCGTCCAAATGTAAATTGTAATCTATATTTATATACTGAAAAATCAGAAAAAAATCACTGATTGCTATGGTATTGGTTTTATAGATATATCATGCAAAATGACGGAGTTATGACCAAAAAACTAATCCGAGAGGCGTTCTGAAACCTTAAAATTTCCATAAAATCGTCCAAATGTAAATTGAAATCTATATTTATATACTGAAAAATCAGAAAAAAATCACTGATTGCAATGGTATTGGTTTTAGTGATATATCTTGCAAAATGACGGAGTTATGACCAAAAAACTAATCTGAGAGGCGTTCTGAAACCTTAAAATTTCCATAAAATCGTCCAAATGTAAATTGAAATCTATATTTATATACTGAAAAATCAGAAAAAAATCACTGATTGCTATGGTATTTGTTTTAGAGATATATCTTGCAAAATGACGGAGTTATGACCAAAAAACTAATCTGAGAGGCGTTCTGAAACCTTAAAATTTCCATAAAATCGTCCAAATGTAAATTGAAATCTATATTTATATACTGAAAAATCAGAAAAAAATCACTGATTGCTATGGTATTGGTTTTAGAGATATATCATGCAAAATGACGGAGTTATGACCAAAAAACTAATCCAAGAGGCGTTCTGAAACCTTAAAATTTCCATAAAATCGTCCAAATGTAAATTGAAATCTATATTTATATACTGAAAAATCAGAAAAAAATCACTGATTGCAATGGTATTGGTTTTAGAGATATATCATGCAAAATGACGGAGTTATGACCAAAAAACTAATCCGAGAGGCGTTCTGAAACCTTAAAATTTCCATAAAATCGACCAAATGTAAATTGAAATCTATATTTATATACTGAAAAATCAGAAAAAAATCACTGATTGCAATGGTATTGGTTTTAGAGATATATCTTGCAAAATGACGGAGTTATGACCAAAAAACGATTCTGAGAGGCGTTCTGAAACCTTAAAATTTCCATAAAATCGTCCAAATGTAAATTGAAATCTATATTTATATACTGAAAAATCAGAAAAAAATCACTGATTGCTATGGTATTGGTTTTAGAGATATATCATGCAAAATGACGGAGTTATGACCAAAAAACTAATCCGAGAGGCGTTCTGAAACCTTAAAATTTCCATAAAATCGTCCAAATGTAAATTGAAATCTATATTTATATACTGAAAAATCAGAAAAAAATCACTGATTGCAATGGTATTGGTTTTAGAGATATATCATGCAAAATGACGGAGTTATGACCAAAAAACTAATCCGAGAGGCGTTCTGAAACCTTAAAATTTCCATAAAATCGACCAAATGTAAATTGAAATCTATATTTATATACTGAAAAATCAGAAAAAAATCACTGATTGCAATGGTATTGGTTTTAGAGATATATCTTACAAAATGACGGAGTTATGACCAAAAAACTAATCTGAGAGGCGTTCTGAAACCTTAAAATTTCCATAAAATCGTCCAAATGTAAATTGAAATCTATATTTATATACTGAAAAATCAGAAAAAAATCACTGATTGCTATGGTATTGGTTTTAGAGATATATCATGCAAAATGACGGAGTTATGACCAAAAAACTAATCCGAGAGGCGTTCTGAAACCTTAAAATTTCCATAAAATCGTCCAAATGTAAATTGAAATCTATATTTATATACTGAAAAATCAGAAAAAAATCACTGATTGCAATGGTATTGGTTTTAGAGATATATCTTGCAAAATGACGGAGTTATGACCAAAAAACTAATCTGAGAGGCGTTCTGAAACCTTAAAATTTCCATAAAATCGTCCAAATGTAAATTGAAATCTATATTTATATACTGAAAAATCAGAAAAAAATCACTGATTGCTATGGTATTGGTTTTAGAGATATATCTTGCAAAATGACGGAGTTATGACCAAAAAACTAATCTGAGAGGCGTTCTGAAACCTTAAAATTTCCATAAAATCGTCCAAATGTAAATTGAAATCTATATTTATATACTGAAAAATCAGAAAAAAATCACTGATTGCAATGGTATTGGTTTTAGAGATATATCTTGCAAAATGACGGAGTTATGACCAAAAAACTAATCTGAGAGGCGTTCTGAAACCTTAAAATTTCCATAAAATCGTCCAAATGTAAATTGAAATCTATATTTATATACTGAAAAATCAGAAAAAATTCACTGATTACTATGGTATTGGTTTTAGAGATATATCTTGCAAAATGACGGAGTTATGACCAAAAAACGATTCTGAGAGGTGCTCTGAATTCTTAAAATTTCCATAAAATCGTCCAAATGTAAATTGTAATCTATATTTATATACTGAAAAATCAGAAAAAAATCACTGATTGCTATGGTATTGGTTTTAGAGATATATCTTGCAAAATGACGGAGTTATGACCAAAAAACTAATCTGAGAGGCGTTCTGAAACCTTAAAATTTCCATAAAATCGTCCAAATGTAAATTGAAATCTATATTTATATACTGAAAAATCAGAAAAAATTCACTGATTACTATGGTATTGGTTTTAGAGATATATCTTGCAAAATGACGGAGTTATGACCAAAAAACGATTCTGAGAGGTGCTCTGAATTCTTAAAATTTCCATAAAATCGTCCAAATGTAAATTGAAATCTATATTTATATACTGAAAAATCAGAAAAAAATCACTGATTGCTATGGTATTGGTTTTAGAGATATATCTTGCAAAATGACGGAGTTATGACCAAAAAACGATTCTGAGAGGCGTTCTGAAACCTTAAAATTTCCATAAAATCGTCCAAATGTAAATTGAAATCTATATTTATATACTGAAAAATCAGAAAAAAATCACTGATTGCTATGGTATTGGTTTTAGAGATATATCTTGCAAAATGACGGTGTTATGACCAAAAAACCATTCTGAGAGGCGTTCTGAAACCTTAAAATTTCCATAAAATCGTCCAAATGTAAATTGAAATCTATATTTATATACTGAAAAATCAGAAAAAAATCACTGATTGCTATGGTATTGGTTTTATAGATATATCATGCAAAATGACGGAGTTATGACCAAAAAACTAATCCGAGAGGCGTTCTGAAACCTTAAAATTTCCATAAAATCGTCCAAATGTAAATTGAAATCTATATTTATATACTGAAAAATCAGAAAAAAATCACTGATTGCAATGGTATTGGTTTTAGTGATATATCTTGCAAAATGACGGAGTTATGACCAAAAAACTAATCTGAGAGGCGTTCTGAAACCTTAAAATTTCCATAAAATCGTCCAAATGTAAATTGAAATCTATATTTATATACTGAAAAATCAGAAAAAAATCACTGATTGCTATGGTATTTGTTTTAGAGATATATCTTGCAAAATGACGGAGTTATGACCAAAAAACTAATCTGAGAGGCGTTCTGAAACCTTAAAATTTCCATAAAATCGTCCAAATGTAAATTGAAATCTATATTTATATACTGAAAAATCAGAAAAAAATCACTGATTGCTATGGTATTGGTTTTAGAGATATATCATGCAAAATGACGGAGTTATGACCAAAAAACTAATCCAAGAGGCGTTCTGAAACCTTAAAATTTCCATAAAATCGTCCAAATGTAAATTGAAATCTATATTTATATACTGAAAAATCAGAAAAAAATCACTGATTGCAATGGTATTGGTTTTAGAGATATATCTTGCAAAATGACGGAGTTATGACCAAAAAACTAATCTGAGAGGCGTTCTGAAACCTTAAAATTTCCATAAAATCGTCCAAATGTAAATTGAAATCTATATTTATATACTGAAAAATCAGAAAAAAATCACTGATTGCTATGGTATTGGTTTTAGAGATATATCTTGCAAAATGACGGAGTTATGACCAAAAAACGATTCTGAGAGGCGTTCTGAAACCTTAAAATTTCCATAAAATCGTCCAAATGTAAATTGAAATCTATATTTATATACTGAAAAATCAGAAAAAAATCACTGATTGCTATGGTATTGGTTTTAGAGATATATCTTGCAAAATGACGGAGTTATGACCAAAAAACGATTCTGAGAGGCGTTCTGAAACCTTAAAATTTCCATAAAATCGTCCAAATGTAAATTGAAATCTAGATTTATATACTGAAAAATCAGAAAAAAATCACTGATTGCTATGGTATTGGTTTTAGAGATATATCATGCAAAATGACGGAGTTATGACCAAAAAACTAATCCGAGAGGCGTTCTGAAACCTTAAAATTTCCATAAAATCGTCCAAATGTAAATTGAAATCTATATTTATATACTGAAAAATCAGAAAAAAATCACTGATTGCAATGGTATTGGTTTTAGAGATATATCATGCAAAATGACGGAGTTATGACCAAAAAACTAATCCGAGAGGCGTTCTGAAACCTTAAAATTTCCATAAAATCGACCAAATGTAAATTGAAATCTATATTTATATACTGAAAAATCAGAAACAAATCACTGATTGCAATGGTATTGGTTTTAGAGATATATCTTACAAAATGACGGAGTTATGACCAAAAAACTAATCTGAGAGGCGTTCTGAAACCTTAAAATTTCCATAAAATCGTCCAAATGTAAATTGAAATCTATATTTATATACTGAAAAATCAGAAAAAAATCACTGATTGCTATGGTATTGGTTTTAGAGATATATCATGCAAAATGACGGAGTTATGACCAAAAAACTAATCCGAGAGGCGTTCTGAAACCTTAAAATTTCCATAAAATCGTCCAAATGTAAATTGAAATCTATATTTATATACTGAAAAATCAGAAAAAAATCACTGATTGCAATGGTATTGGTTTTAGAGATATATCTTGCAAAATGACGGAGTTATGACCAAAAAACTAATCTGAGAGGCGTTCTGAAACCTTAAAATTTCCATAAAATCGTCCAAATGTAAATTGAAATCTATATTTATATACTGAAAAATCAGAAAAAAATCACTGATTGCTATGGTATTGGATTTAGAGATATATCTTGCAAAATGACGGAGTTATGACCAAAAAACTAATCTGAAAAGCGTTCTGAATTTTTAAAATTTCCATAAAATCGTCCAAATGTAAATTGAAATCTATATTTATATACTGAAAAATCAGAAAAAATTCACTGATTACTATGGTATTGGTTTTAGAGATATATCTTGCAAAATGACGGAGTTATGACCAAAAAACGATTCTGAGAGGTGCTCTGAATTCTTAAAATTTCCATAAAATCGTTCAAATGTAAATTGAAATCTATATTTATATACTGAAAAATCAGAAAAAAATCACTGATTGCTATGGTATTGGATTTAGAGATATATCTTGCAAAATGACGGAGTTATGACCAAAAAACGATTCTGAGAGGCGTTCTGAAACCTTAAAATTTCCATAAAATCGTCCAAATGTAAATTGAAATCTATATTTATATACTGAAAAATCAGAAAAAAATCACTGATTGCTATGGTATTGGTTTTAGAGATATATCTTGCAAAATGACGGAGTTATGACCGAAAAACTAATCCGAGAGGCGTTCTGAAACCTTAAAATTTCCATAAAATCGACCAAATGTAAATTGAAATCTATATTTATATACTGAAAAATCAGAAAAAAATCACTGATTGCAATGGTATTTGTTTTAGAGATATATCTTGCAAAATGACGGAGTTATGACCAAAAAACTAATCTGAGAGGCGTTCTGAAACCTTAAAATTTCCATAAAATCGTCCAAATGTAAATTGAAATCTATATTTATATACTGAAAAATCAGAAAAAAATCACTGATTGCTATGGTATTGGTTTTAGAGATATATCTTGCAAAATGACGGAGTTATGACCAAAAAACGATTCTGAGAGGCGTTCTGAAACCTTAAAATTTCCATAAAATCGTCCAAATGTAAATTGAAATCTATATTTATATACTGAAAAATCAGAAAAAAATCACTGATTGCTATGGTATTGGTTTTAGAGATATATCTTGCAAAATGACGGAGTTATGACCAAAAAACGATTCTGAGAGGCGTTCTGAAACCTTAAAATTTCCATAAAATCGTCCAAATGTAAATTGAAATCTAGATTTATATACTGAAAAATCAGAAAAAAATCACTGATTGCTATGGTATTGGTTTTAGAGATATATCATGCAAAATGACGGAGTTATGACCAAAAAACTAATCCGAGAGGCGTTCTGAAACCTTAAAATTTCCATAAAATCGTCCAAATGTAAATTGAAATCTATATTTATATACTGAAAAATCAGAAAAAAATCACTGATTGCAATGGTATTGGTTTTAGAGATATATCATGCAAAATGACGGAGTTATGACCAAAAAACTAATCCGAGAGGCGTTCTGAAACCTTAAAATTTCCATAAAATCGACCAAATGTAAATTGAAATCTATATTTATATACTGAAAAATCAGAAACAAATCACTGATTGCAATGGTATTGGTTTTAGAGATATATCTTACAAAATGACGGAGTTATGACCAAAAAACTAATCTGAGAGGCGTTCTGAAACCTTAAAATTTCCATAAAATCGTCCAAATGTAAATTGAAATCTATATTTATATACTGAAAAATCAGAAAAAAATCACTGATTGCTATGGTATTGGTTTTAGAGATATATCATGCAAAATGACGGAGTTATGACCAAAAAACTAATCCGAGAGGCGTTCTGAAACCTTAAAATTTCCATAAAATCGTCCAAATGTAAATTGAAATCTATATTTATATACTGAAAAATCAGAAAAAAATCACTGATTGCAATGGTATTGGTTTTAGAGATATATCTTGCAAAATGACGGAGTTATGACCAAAAAACTAATCTGAGAGGCGTTCTGAAACCTTAAAATTTCCATAAAATCGTCCAAATGTAAATTGAAATCTATATTTATATACTGAAAAATCAGAAAAAAATCACTGATTGCTATGGTATTGGATTTAGAGATATATCTTGCAAAATGACGGAGTTATGACCAAAAAACTAATCTGAAAAGCGTTCTGAATTTTTAAAATTTCCATAAAATCGTCCAAATGTAAATTGAAATCTATATTTATATACTGAAAAATCAGAAAAAATTCACTGATTACTATGGTATTGGTTTTAGAGATATATCTTGCAAAATGACGGAGTTATGACCAAAAAACGATTCTGAGAGGTGCTCTGAATTCTTAAAATTTCCATAAAATCGTTCAAATGTAAATTGAAATCTATATTTATATACTGAAAAATCAGAAAAAAATCACTGATTGCTATGGTATTGGATTTAGAGATATATCTTGCAAAATGACGGAGTTATGACCAAAAAACGATTCTGAGAGGCGTTCTGAAACCTTAAAATTTCCATAAAATCGTCCAAATGTAAATTGAAATCTATATTTATATACTGAAAAATCAGAAAAAAATCACTGATTGCTATGGTATTGGTTTTAGAGATATATCTTGCAAAATGACGGAGTTATGACCGAAAAACTAATCCGAGAGGCGTTCTGAAACCTTAAAATTTCCATAAAATCGACCAAATGTAAATTGAAATCTATATTTATATACTGAAAAATCAGAAAAAAATCACTGATTGCAATGGTATTTGTTTTAGAGATATATCTTGCAAAATGACGGAGTTATGACCAAAAAACTAATCTGAGAGGCGTTCTGAAACCTTAAAATTTCCATAAAATCGTCCAAATGTAAATTGTAATCTATATTTATATACTGAAAAATCAGAAAAAAATCACTGATTGCTATGGTATTGGTTTTAGAGATATATCTTGCAAAATGATGGAGTTATGACCAAAAAACGATTCTGAGAGGCGTTCTGAAACCTTAAAATTTCCATAAAATCGTCCAAATGTAAATTGAAATCTATATTTATATACTGAAAAATCAGAAAAAAATCACTGATTGCTATGGTATTGGTTTTAGAGATATATCATGCAAAATGACGGAGTTATGACCAAAAAACTAATCCGAGAGGCGTTCTGAAACCTTAAAATTTCCATAAAATCGTCCAAATGTAAATTGAAATCTATATTTATATACTGAAAAATCAGAAAAAAATCACTGATTGCAATGGTATTGGTTTTAGAGATATATCATGCAAAATGACGGAGTTATGACCAAAAAACTAATCCGAGAGGCGTTCTGAAACCTTAAAATTTCCATAAAATCGACCAAATGTAAATTGAAATCTATATTTATATACTGAAAAATCAGAAAAAAATCACTGATTGCAATGGTATTGGTTTTAGAGATATATCTTACAAAATGACGGAGTTATGACCAAAAAACTAATCTGAGAGGCGTTCTGAAACCTTAAAATTTCCATAAAATCGTCCAAATGTAAATTGAAATCTATATTTATATACTGAAAAATCAGAAAAAAATCACTGATTGCTATGGTATTGGTTTTAGAGATATATCATGCAAAATGACGGAGTTATGACCAAAAAACTAATCCGAGAGGCGTTCTGAAACCTTAAAATTTCCATAAAATCGTCCAAATGTAAATTGAAATCTATATTTATATACTGAAAAATCAGAAAAAAATCACTGATTGCAATGGTATTGGTTTTAGAGATATATCTTGCAAAATGACGGAGTTATGACCAAAAAACTAATCTGAGAGGCGTTCTGAAACCTTAAAATTTCCATAAAATCGTCCAAATGTAAATTGAAATCTATATTTATATACTGAAAAATCAGAAAAAAATCACTGATTGCTATGGTTTTGGTTTTAGAGATATATCTTGCAAAATGACGGAGTTATGACCAAAAAACTAATCTGAGAGGCGTTCTGAAACCTTAAAATTTCCATAAAATCGTCCAAATGTAAATTGAAATCTATATTTATATACTGAAAAATCAGAAAAAAATCACTGATTGCTATGGTATTGGTTTTAGAGATATATCTTACAAAATGACGGAGTTATGACCAAAAAACTAATCTGAGAGGCGTTCTGAAACCTTAAAATTTCCATAAAATCGTCCAAATGTAAATTGAAATCTATATTTATATACTGAAAAATCAGAAAAAAATCACTGATTGCTATGGTATTGGTTTTAGAGATATATCTTGCAAAATGACGGAGTTATGACCAAAAAACTAATCTGAGAGGCGTTCTGAAACCTTAAAATTTCCATAAAATCGTCCAAATGTAAATTGAAATCTATATTTATATACTGAAAAATCAGAAAAAAATCACTGATTGCTATGGTATTGGTTTTAGAGATATATCTTGCAAAATGACGGAGTTATGACCAAAAAACGATTCTGAGAGGCGTTCTGAAACCTTAAAATTTCCATAAAATCGTCCAAATGTAAATTGAAATCTAGATTTATATACTGAAAAATCAGAAAAAAATCACTGATTGCTATGGTATTGGTTTTAGAGATATATCATGCAAAATGACGGAGTTATGACCAAAAAACTAATCCGAGAGGCGTTCTGAAACCTTAAAATTTCCATAAAATCGTCCAAATGTAAATTGAAATCTATATTTATATACTGAAAAATCAGAAAAAAATCACTGATTGCAATGGTATTGGTTTTAGAGATATATCATGCAAAATGACGGAGTTATGACCAAAAAACTAATCCGAGAGGCGTTCTGAAACCTTAAAATTTCCATAAAATCGACCAAATGTAAATTGAAATCTATATTTATATACTGAAAAATCAGAAACAAATCACTGATTGCAATGGTATTGGTTTTAGAGATATATCTTACAAAATGACGGAGTTATGACCAAAAAACTAATCTGAGAGGCGTTCTGAAACCTTAAAATTTCCATAAAATCGTCCAAATGTAAATTGAAATCTATATTTATATACTGAAAAATCAGAAAAAAATCACTGATTGCTATGGTATTGGTTTTAGAGATATATCATGCAAAATGACGGAGTTATGACCAAAAAACTAATCCGAGAGGCGTTCTGAAACCTTAAAATTTCCATAAAATCGTCCAAATGTAAATTGAAATCTATATTTATATACTGAAAAATCAGAAAAAAATCACTGATTGCAATGGTATTGGTTTTAGAGATATATCTTGCAAAATGACGGAGTTATGACCAAAAAACTAATCTGAGAGGCGTTCTGAAACCTTAAAATTTCCATAAAATCGTCCAAATGTAAATTGTAATCTATATTTATATACTGAAAAATCAGAAAAAAATCACTGATTGCTATGGTATTGGTTTTAGAGATATATCATGCAAAATGACGGAGTTATGACCAAAAAACTAATCCGAGAGGCGTTCTGAAACCTTAAAATTTCCATAAAATCGTCCAAATGTAAATTGAAATCTATATTTATATACTGAAAAATCAGAAAAAAATCACTGATTGCAATGGTATTGGTTTTAGAGATATATCTTGCAAAATGACGGAGTTATGACCAAAAAACTAATCTGAGAGGCGTTCTGAAACCTTAAAATTTCCATAAAATCGTCCAAATGTAAATTGAAATCTATATTTATATACTGAAAAATCAGAAAAAAATCACTGATTGCTATGGTATTGGTTTTAGAGATATATCTTGCAAAATGACGGAGTTATGACCAAAAAACTAATCTGAGAGGCGTTCTGAAACATTAAAATTTCCATAAAATCGTCCAAATGTAAATTGAAATCTATATTTATATACTGAAAAATCAGAAAAAAATCACTGATTGCTATGGTATTAGTTTTAAAGATATATCATGCAAAATGACGGAGTTATGACCAAAAAACTAATCCGAGAGGCGTTCTGAAACCTTAAAATTTCCATAAAATCGTCCAAATGTAAATTGAAATCTATATTTATATACTGAAAAATCAGAAAAAAATCACTGATTGCTATGGTATTGGTTTTAGAGATATATCATGCAAAATGACGGAGTTATGATCAAAAAACTAATCCGAGAGGCGTTCTGAAACCTTAAAATTTCCATAAAATCGTCCAAATGTAAATTGAAATCTATATTTATATACTGAAAAATCAGAAAAAAATCACTGATTGCAATGGTATTGGTTTTAGAGATATATCTTGCAAAATGACGGAGTTATGACCAAAAAACTAATCTGAGAGGCGTTCTGAAACCTTAAAATTTCCATAAAATCGTCCAAATGTAAATTGAAATCTATATTTATATACTGAAAAATCAGAAAAAAATCACTGATTGCTATGGTATTGGTTTTAGAGATATATCTTGCAAAATGACGGAGTTATGACCAAAAAACTAATCTGAGAGGCGTTCTGAAACCTTAAAATTTCCATAAAATCGTCCAAATGTAAATTGAAATCTATATTTATATACTGAAAAATCAGAAAAAAATCACTGATTGCTATGGTATTGGTTTTAGAGATATATCTTGCAAAATGACGGAGTTATGACCAAAAAACGATTCTGAGAGGCGTTCTGAAACCTTAAAATTTCCATAAAATCGTCCAAATGTAAATTGAAATCTATATTTATATACTGAAAAATCAGAAAAAAATCACTGATTGCTATGGTATTGGTTTTAGAGATATATCTTGCAAAATGACGGAGTTATGACCAAAAAACTAATCTGAGAGGCGTTCTGAAACCTTAAAATGTCCATAAAATCATCCAAATGTAAATTGAAATCTATATTTATATACTGAAAAATCAGAAAAAAATCACTGATTGCTATGGTATTGGTTTTAGAGATATATCTTGCAAAATGACGGAGTTATGACCAAAAAACGATTCTGAGAGGCGTTCTGAAACCTTAAAATTTCCATAAAATCGTCCAAATGTAAATTGAAATCTATATTTATATACTGAAAAATCAGAAAAAAATCACTGATTGCTATGGTATTGGTCTTAGAGATATATCTTGCAAAATGACGGAGTTATGACCAAAAAACGATTCTGAGAGGCGTTCTGAAACCTTAAAATTTCCATAAAATCGTCCAAATGTAAATTGAAATCTATATTTATATACTGAAAAATCAGAAAAAAATCACTGATTGCTATGGAATTGGTCTTAGAGATATATCTTGCAAAATGACGGAGTTATGACCAAAAAACTAATCTGAGAGGCGTTCTGAAACATTAAAATTTCCATAAAATCGTCCAAATGTAAATTGAAATCTATATTTATATACTGAAAAATCAGAAAAAAATCACTGATTGCTATGGTATTGGATTTAGAGATATATCTTGCAAAATGACGGAGTTATGACCGAAAAACTAATCCGAGAGGCGTTCTGAAACCTTAAAATTTCCATAAAATCGACCAAATGTATATTGAAATCTATATTTATATACTGAAAAATCAGAAAAAAATCACTGATTGCAATGGTATTGGTTTTAGAGATATATCTTGCAAAATGACGGAGTTATGACCAAAAAACTAATCTGAGAGGCGTTCTGAAACCTTAAAATTTCCATAAAATCGTCCAAATGTAAATTGAAATCTATATTTATATACTGAAAAATCAGAAAAAAATCACTGATTACTGTGGTATTGGTTTTAGAGATATATCTTGCAAAATGACTGAGTTATGACCAAAAAACTATTCTGAGAGGCGTTCTGAATTCTTAAAATTTCCATAAAATCGTTCAAATGTAAATTGAAATCTATATTTATATACTGAAAAATCAGAAAAAAAACACTGATTGCTATGGTATTGGATTTAGAGATATATCTTGCAAAATGACGGAGTTATGACCAAAAAACTAATCTGAGAGGCGTTCTGAATTTTTAAAATTTCCATAAAATCGTCCAAATGTAAATTGAAATCTATATTTATATACTGAAAAATCAGAAAAAATTCACTGATTACTATGGTATTGGTTTTAGAGATATATCTTGCAAAATGACGGAGTTATGACCAAAAAACGATTCTGAGAGGTGCTCTGAATTCTTAAAATTTCCATAAAATCGTTCAAATGTAAATTGAAATCTATATTTATATACTGAAAAATCAGAAAAAAATCACTGATTGCTATGGTATTGGATTTAGAGATATATCTTGCAAAATGACGGAGTTATGACCAAAAATCGATTCTGAGAGGCGTTCTGAAACCTTAAAATTTCCATAAAATCGTCCAAATGTAAATTGAAATCTATATTTATATACTGAAAAATCAGAAAAAAATCACTGATTGCTATGGTATTGGTTTTAGAGATATATCATGCAAAATGACGGAGTTATGACCAAAAAACTAATCTGAGAGGCGTTCTGAAACCTTAAAATTTCCATAAAATCGTCCAAATGTAAATTGAAATCTATATTTATATACTGAAAAATCAGAAAAAAATCACTGATTGCAATGGTATTGGTTTTAGAGATATATCTTGCAAAATGACGGAGTTATGACCAAAAAACTAATCTGAGAGGCGTTCTGAAACATTAAAATTTCCATAAAATCGTCCAAATGTAAATTGAAATCTATATTTATATACTGAAAAATCAGAAAAAAATCACTGATTGCTATGGTATTGGTTTTAGAGATATATCATGCAAAATGACGGAGTTATGACCAAAAAACTAATCCGAGAGGCGTTCTGAAACCTTAAAATTTCCATAAAATCGTCCAAATGTAAATTGAAATCTATATTTATATACTGAAAAATCAGAAAAAAATCACTGATTGCTATGGTATTTGTTTTAGAGATATATCTTGCAAAATGACGGAGTTATGACCAAAAAACTAATCTGAGAGGCGTTCTGAAACCTTAAAATTTCCATAAAATCGTCCAAATGTAAATTGAAATCTATATTTATATACTGAAAAATCAGAAAAAAATCACTGATTGCTATGGTATTGGTTTTAGAGATATATCATGCAAAATGACGGAGT
>JASXSY010003434.1:0-45670 GCA_034509805.1 Sipha maydis | reverse complement strand
TGTTTTTACCGTTTGGCTAAGGCCTAATTATGTTTTTCATGATTGTTGCTCGTTATTCGTTTGCTGGGTTGTCGATGTTTTGGTGTTGGATATACTCGTATTTGTTGTCTATTATTTAAAGAGTGTTATTGTTTGATTTCTTTTTCGGTTTTTTGTAGGTAGTTTTATGTTTTAGCTTCTAAATAGAATATTGTTTTTACCATTCGGCTATTTACAAGAGTGGTGTTTTTTGATATCTGATTATCGGTCTATTTGTTGTTTTTCGGCATTATTTTATGATTATTGTTCGATGTTTGTTTGGTGGATCGTTCATATTTTGGTGCTGGATATATTTGTTGTCATTTGTTCAAAGAGTGTTATTTTTTGATTTTTTTTTTACTTATTTGTAGGTAGTGTTGTTTTATATTTTGGATTCTAAATTGGATATTGTTTTTATCGTTTGGCTAAGGTCTAAATATTTTTTTCATGTTTGTTGCTCGGTATTCGTTTGCTGGATTATCGAAGTATTGATGTTGGATATATTTGTTGTCTATTATTCAGAGAGTGTTATTTTTTGATTTCTTTTTCGGTTTTTTGTAGGTAGTGTTGTTTTATATTTTGGCTTCCAAATAGGATTGTGTTTTTACCGTTCGGCTAAGGCCTAATTATGTTTTTCATGATTGTTGCTCGTTATTCGTTTGCTGGGTTGTCGATGTTTTGGTGTTGGATATACTCGTATTTGTTGTCTATTATTTAAAGAGTGTTATTGTTTGATTTCTTTTTCGGTTTTTTGTAGGTAGTGTTGTTTTATATTTTAGCTTCTAAATAGAATATTGTTTTTACCATTCGGCTATTTACAAGAGTGGTGTTTTTTGATATCTGATTATCGGTCTATTTGTTTTTTTTCGGCTTTATTTTATGATTATTGTTCGGTATTCGTTTGCTGGATTGTCGATGTTTTGGTGTTGGATATATTTGTTGTCTATTATTCAAAGAGTGTTATTTTTTGTTTTCTTTTTCGGTTTTTTGTAGGTAGTGTTGTTTTATATTTTGGATTCTAAATAGGATTGTGTTTTTACCGTTCGGCTAAGACCTAATTATGTTTTTCATAATTGTTGCTCGTTATTCGTTTGCTGGGTTGTCGAAGTTTTGGTGTTTGATATACTCGTATTTGTTGTCTATTATTAAAAGTGTGTTATTTTTTGATTTCTTTTTCGGTTTTAATATAAAAATTCTCTTTTTCTCTTTTTATTAATATAAATATACACTCTGGACAGAAGTTATAAAAAATGTAATTTGCAAGATTGAAAATATTTTACAAACGTGAATAGAATAAGACAATGAAAATTGGACATAGATTATCAACACGACATCATTGTATCCATAGCGGTGTGTCGCCAAAAATATTATTTAAACATAAGAGTTTACTATTGGAAAAAATTATTTTGATCAAAACAAACATACGTTGTAAATTAAATGCTTTCTATTCACCATCACTTGAATGTCTATTTCTATTTAAAAACATACAAAATATAATATACATTAATATTTTATTATATATAAATATATATATATATTTATATATTATAATATATGATTAGTTTAAAACTGAATTTTTTTTTTCTTATTTAAATTATTTTATTAAACATACATGATTTTTCGTCCTGATACTTATGATTGGGTTATGGGCGGTGTTGACACAGACTACTTCACGCTCAGCAAAATCCACAGCAAAAACCGAAAAAGAAATCAAAAAATAACACACTTTTAATAATAGAAAACAAATACGAGTATATCAAACACCAAAACATCGACAACCCAGCAAACGAATAACGGGCAACAATCATGAAAAACATAATTAGGCCTTAGCCGAACGGTAAAAACACAATCCTATTTGGAAGCCAAAATATAAAATAACACTACCTACAAATAACTAAAAAATAAATCAAAAAATATCAATCATTCAGTAATTGACCACAAATATATCCAACACCAAAATATGAACGATCCACTCAATAATCATAAAATAATGTCGAAAAATAACAAATAGACCGATAAACAGACTTCAAAAAACACCACTCTTGTAAATAGCCGAATGGTAAAAACAATATCCTATTTAGATGCTAAAATATAAAACAACACTACCTACGAAACACCGAAAAAGAAATCAAAAAATAACACTCTTTGAACAATTAACAACAAATATATCCAACACTAAAACATCAACAATCCAGCAAACAAATACCGAGCAACAATCATGAAAAAAGTAATTAGACCTTAGACATACGGTAAAAACAATATCCTATTTAGAAGCCAAAATATAAATATAGAACAACACTACCTACAAAAAACCGACAAAGAAATCAAAAAATAACACTCTCTGAATAATAGACAACAAATAAATCCAACATCAATACTTCGGTAATCCAGCAAACGAATACCGAGCAACAAACATGAAAAAAATATTTAGACCTTAGCCAAACGATAAAAACAATATCCAATTTAGAATCCAAAATATAAAACAACACTACCTACAAATAAGTAAAAAAAAAATCAAAAAATAACACTCTTTGAACAAATGACAACAAATATATCCAACACCAAAATATGAACGATCCACCAAACAAACATCGAACAATAATCATAAAATAAAGCCGAAAAACAACAAATAGACCGATAATCAGATATCAAAAAACACCACTCTTGTAAATAGCCGAATGGTAAAAACAATATTCTATTTAGAAGCTAAAACATAAAACTACCTACAAAAAACCGAAAAAGAAATCAAACAATAACACTCTTTAAATAATAGACAACAAATACGAGTATATCCAACACCAAAACATCGACAACCCAGCAAACGAATAACGAGCAACAATCATGAAAAACATAATTAGGCCTTAGCCAAACGGTAAAAACACAATCCTATTTAGAATCCAAAATATAAAACAACACTACCTACAAAAAACCGAAAAAGAAAACAAAAAATAACACTCTTTTAATAATAGACAACAAATATATCCAACACCAAAACATCGACAATCCAGCAAACGAATACCGAACAATAATCATAAAATAAAGCCGAAAAAAACTATTAGACTGATATCAAACATTAAAACAAATATCTCTTATAAAAAGCCTCAACATTATTACGATTTTACTCTACCTCCAAAAAACCGATTAACAGATATCAAAAAACACCACTCTTATAAATAGCCGAACGGTAAAAACAATATCCTATTTAGAAGCCAAAATATAAATATAAAACAACACTACCTACGTATTATTTACACAACCGAGAATACTTTATGATTATTGTACATTTTAGAATGACAATGGATTAATTATAGAAGAATAAACTTGAAATCAAAAAATATAAATTTAATGGGCAACTTTATATTTACAGTAGTTATTTAAATAAAATCGACGTACCTGTATTCGATGGAGTAAGTAGGTAAGTACGCGCGTGTCCTCGTAAGTTGGTTTCACTCTGGATCGGCTCCTAGATGTTGCCTGTTTACTGTTATAAAGAAAAAATACAATGTTTTAACATTCAACTGTACTCTAAGAATTTAAGAAAACAAAAACAAAAATAAAAATTCTCTTTTTCTCTTTTTATTAGTATAAATATACACTCTGGACAGAAGTTATAAAAAATGTAATTTGCAAGATTGAAAATATTTAACAAACGTGAATAGAATAAGACAATGAAAATTGGACATAGAGTATCAACACGACATCATTGTATCCATAGCGGTGTGTCGCCAAAAATATTATTTAAACATAAGAGTTTTCTATTGGAAAAAATTATTTTGATCAAAACATACATACGATGTAAATTAAATGCTTTCTATTCACCATCACTTGAATGTCAATTTCTATTTAAAAATATACAATATATAATATATACATATTTTATTATATATATATATATATATATATATATATATATATATATATATATATATATATATTTATATATTATAATATATGATTAGTTTAAAACTGAATTTTTTTTTTCTTATTTAAATTATTTTATTAAACATACATGATTTTTCGTCCTTATGATACTTATGATTGGGTTATGGGCGGTGTTGACACAGACTACTTCACGCTCAGCAAAATCCACAGCAAAAACCGATAAACAGACTTCAAAAAACACCACTCTTGTAAATAGCCGAATGGTAAAAACAATATCCTATTTAGATGCTAAAATATAAAACAACACTACCTACGAAACACCGAAAAAGAAATCAAAAAATAACACTCTTTGAACAATTAACAACAAATATATCCAACACTAAAACATCAACAATCCAGCAAACAAATACCGAGCAACAATCATGAAAAAAGTAATTAGACCTTAGACATACGGTAAAAACAATATCCTATTTAGAAGCCAAAATATAAATATAGAACAACACTACCTACAAAAAACCGACAAAGAAATCAAAAAATAACACTCTCTGAATAATAGACAACAAATAAATCCAACATCAATACTTCGGTAATCCAGCAAACGAATACCGAGCAACAAACATGAAAAAAATATTTAGACCTTAGCCAAACGATAAAAACAATATCCAATTTAGAATCCAAAATATAAAACAACACTACCTACAAATAAGTAAAAAAAAAATCAAAAAATAACACTCTTTGAACAAATGACAACAAATATATCCAACACCAAAATATGAACGATCCACCAAACAAACATCGAACAATAATCATAAAATAATGCCGAAAAACAACAAATAGACCGATAATCAGATATCAAAAAACACCACTCTTGTAAATAGCCGAATGGTAAAAACAATATTCTATTTAGAAGCTAAAACATAAAACTACCTACAAAAAACCGAAAAAGAAATCAAACAATAACACTCTTTAAATAATAGACAACAAATACGAGTATATCCAACACCAAAACATCGACAACCCAGCAAACGAATAACGAGCAACAATCATGAAAAACATAATTAGGCCTTAGCCAAACGGTAAAAACACAATCCTATTTAGAATCCAAAATATAAAACAACACTACCTACAAAAAACCGAAAAAGAAAACAAAAAATAACACTCTTTTAATAATAGACAACAAATATATCCAACACCAAAACATCGACAATCCAGCAAACGAATACCGAACAATAATCATAAAATAAAGCCGAAAAAAACTATTAGACTGATATCAAACATTAAAACAAATATCTCTTATAAAAAGCCTCAACATTATTACGATTTTACTCTACCTCCAAAAAACCGATTAACAGATATCAAAAAACACCACTCTTATAAATAGCCGAACGGTAAAAACAATATCCTATTTAGAAGCCAAAATATAAATATAAAACAACACTACCTACGTATTATTTACACAACCGAGAATACTTTATGATTATTGTACATTTTAGAATGACAATGGATTAATTATAGAAGAATAAACTTGAAATCAAAAAATATAAATTTAATGGGCAACTTTATATTTACAGTAGTTATTTAAATAAAATCGACGTACCTGTATTCGATGGAGTAAGTAGGTAAGTACGCGCGTGTCCTCGTAAGTTGGTTTCACTCTGGATCGGCTCCTAGATGTTGCCTGTTTACTGTTATAAAGAAAAAATACAATGTTTTAACATTCAACTGTACTCTAAGAATTTAAGAAAACAAAAACAAAAATAAAAATTCTCTTTTTCTCTTTTTATTAGTATAAATATACACTCTGGACAGAAGTTATAAAAAATGTAATTTGCAAGATTGAAAATATTTAACAAACGTGAATAGAATAAGACAATGAAAATTGGACATAGAGTATCAACACGACATCATTGTATCCATAGCGGTGTGTCGCCAAAAATATTATTTAAACGTAAGAGTTTTCTATTGGAAAAAATTATTTTGATCAAAACATACATACGATGTAAATTAAATGCTTTCTATTCACCATCACTTGAATGTCTATTTCTATTTAAAAATATACAATATATAATATATACATATTTTATTATATATATATATATATATATATTATAATATATGATTAATTTAAAACTGAATTTTTTTTTTCTTATTTAAATTATTTTATTAAACATACATGATTTTTCGTCCTGATACTTATGATTGGGTTATGGGCGGTGTTGACACAGACTACTTCACGCTCAGCAAATTCCACAGCAAAAACCGAAAAAGAAATCAAAAAATAACACACTTTTAATAATAGACAACAAATACGAGTATATCAAACACCAAAACTTCGACAACCCAGCAAACGAATAACGAGCAACAATTATGAAAAACATAATTAGGTCTTAGCCGAACGGTAAAAACACAATCCTATTTAGAATCCAAAATATAAAACAACACTACCTACAAAAAACCGAAAAAGAAAACAAAAAATAACACTCTTTGAATAATAGACAACAAATATATCCAACACCAAAACATCGACAATCCAGCAAACGAATACCGAACAATAATCATAAAATAAAGCCGAAAAAAAACAAATAGACCGATAATCAGATATCAAAAAACACCACTCTTGTAAATAGCCGAATGGTAAAAACAATATTCTATTTAGAAGCTAAAATATAAAACAACACTACCTACAAAAAACCGAAAAAGAAATCAAACAATAACACTCTTTAAATAATAGACAACAAATACGAGTATATCCAACACCAAAACATCGACAACCCAGCAAACGAATAACGAGCAACAATCATGAAAAACATAATTAGGCCTTAGCCGAACGGTAAAAACACAATCCTATTTGGAAGCCAAAATATAAAACAACACTACCTACAAAAAACCGAAAAAGAAATCAAAAAATAACACTCTCTGAATAATAGACAACAAATATATCCAACATCAATACTTCGATAATCCAGCAAACGAATACCGAGCAACAAACATGAAAAAAATATTTAGACCTTAGCCAAACGATAAAAACAATATCCAATTTAGAATCCAAAATATAAAACAACACTACCTACAAATAAGTAAAAAAAAAAATCAAAAAATAACACTCTTTGAACAAATGACAACAAATATATCCAGCACCAAAATATGAACGATCCACCAAACAAACATCGAACAATAATCATAAAATAATGCCGAAAAACAACAAATAGACCGATAATCAGATATCAAAAAACACCACTCTTGTAAATAGCCGAATGGTAAAAACAATATTCTATTTAGAAGCTAAAATATAAAACAACACTACCTACAAAAATCCGAAAAAGAAATCAAACAATAATACTCCTTAAATAATAGACAACAAATACTAGTATATTCAACACCAAAACTTCGACAACCCAGCAAACGAATAACGAGCAATAATTATGAAAAACATAATTAGGTCTTAGCCAAACGGTAAAAACACAATCCTATTTAGAATCCAAAATATAAAACAACACTACCTACAAAAAACCGAAAAAGAAAACAAAAAATAACACTCTTTGACAGTGCCGTAACTAGAGAGTTAAAGACTCAGGTGCAAACAAATGTATATGGGCCCCTCTTTCTTGAGATTTGTAAAAAAGTAGGAGTTCACGCCATGGAAATTGTTTACCCTTTAAAAAGGATAGTATTTGTGGATGAATTGAATAAGAACCGATGGATAATTTTCTAGTTGAAACAATTCTATGTAGAGCTTCAACGTACTAGGAACACAGGATCACAATTTTATATTGAATAGATTTTATTAATAAAAAAACTTGTAGAATAAACTACATGGGTAGATAAAATAAATAAGTTAGTATATAAAATATATGATATGAATATTATAATATGATTATTGATAATACAAACATGGTTTACAATAAAATATTAATAATAAAAAACATAATAATAACAAAACATTAGAAATAAAAATAATAATAATTATTACCATTATATGATAATATACCTATTTTTTTTTTATATCACATATTTTATAATATTTAAAATAAAATATTAATAATAAAAAACATAATTATTATCATTATAATATGACCTATTACATTTTTTATAATATTTAAATATTAAAAAAACATTTTCTTTCGAGCTTTAGCATTTGCGAAATCAGTAATAATCTTTTCAATATTTATTTCATCAGTACGACCTCTTTCAATACTTAATACAGATATATTACTTAACCTTTCTTGAGAAGTAGAATTCCTCAAGTAATTTTTTATCAATTTAAGTTTGGAAAAAGATCTTTCAGCTGAAGCCACAGTAACAGGAATTGTCAAAAAAATTATACAAGCTGTTAGAACATCACAAAAAGCTGTTGATAAATCATTATACACAATAAATATTATAATATCATTAATATTTTTGATATCTGATTTATTTTTTATTATAGATTGGATACTTAGTAACTGTCGAGTAAAATCTGAAGTCACATCTGACTTATAATGTTGAATAAAATCAAAAGAACATTTTGTTAAATCATTTTCTTCAGTACTTCTTAGAAAAGTTGGATTTAAAAATTCAAAAGTCGATACGATTACTTTTAATCCTTTAAATCTATTTCTTAGTTGTGCTAAAGCAGTATCTACAACAGGATAAAATATTTTAATTCTAAAGTTTTCTTCTGTTAAATTTAACCTTCTGTCACCATCGATTTCATCAAAATGTAATTTGGTAAATTGTTGGCGTTTTGATGGAAATTTAGATGAAATACCCCATTTAGAACATAAATCATTAGCAATATTAACAATATCATTGTAATTCTGTCGCAATTCTGATAATGATCCAATTGCTTGCTCAAGAAGACCACAAGAAGTTTGAATATTTATATCAACACTTTGTAATACTTTTGAAACACCTTGCATACTTCTCAATACTCTTTCCCACAAACATAAAAGTAAAACAAATTCTACAGAATCCAATTTGGAGCGTATACTTTTGCTAACATTTCTTTCATCACCATTTGTTGTTGTAAGAGTAATTTTTGTTAATGTGATCAATACGTCATTAAATCTTTCTTTTAATGCAAATATAGCTTGGTGTCGAGCTTCCCAACGTGTTGCGCATACTTTTTTGAGAACAGTTTTATGAACTTTTAAGGTATTTTCTTCTCCCAACGCTAATAAAGCCCATCTAGGAGCTGAACTACTAAAAAAATTGAAAACTGCTTGTACAGTAATAAAAAAACGCCGAACTGTGTCTGAACTTTTAGCAGAGTCACAAATTACTAAGTTCAAGTTGTGAGCACAACAATGAACAAAGTGAGCATTTGGTACTATGTCTTGAATACGTTTTTGAACACCACTATAAATACCACTCATCACTGCAGCACCATCATACCCTTGACCTCGACATTTAGAAATATCTAAGCCCAACTGAGAGAGGACATTTATTATGAGATTTGTGTAGTCTTTGGCACCATGATAATCAATTGCATAAAATCCAAGAAACGACTCTTTTATACAAACAGTATGCTTAATATAATCAATAGTAACATAACGAATTATAATACTGACTTGGTCTAACTTTGTAATATCTTGAGTTGAGTCAACAATTATAGAAAAAAAAGTAGAGATTTTTATTTCATCACAAATGATTTTCCTTAAATTACATGATAAAATTTCAATTAACTCATTCTGAATAGCTGGACTTAGATATTTAATTTGACCATCTTTTTTATCAAGGAGTGTTCTTAAAAGTGGATCAAATTCTGCAAATAGTTTTACTGTTCTAAGAAAATTTCCCTCACAAAATTGCTTGGTTTCATTACCACGGAGTGCCAAATTACCAGCAGTAAGACTTAAAATTATTTTAATTATTCTTCCCAAAACATCTCTCCAGTATTTAGCTTCATTAGAAATTTGAACTTCCAACTCTTTATCAATAGTACAGTTATTTGTCCATACAAGTCTAAGTTGCATTGCATCTAAATGAGGACCTGATATTTCATGAGAAATTATTTTTTGGGACAAATGCTGCCAATCATCAATGCCTTCAACCCATTCTGACTTAAAATTTCGATGATTGTAATCTACAAAAAGCCAGCACGTTTCACAGTATACTTTATCTAATTTCACAGAGTAACAGAGCCAAAGACGGGGAATTAGAACACCAGTTTTAGTTTTCATATTGTAATAGTCGACTGAAAATTTTCTATTATTGCCATGTATAATTCTGTAGGGAAACTGTATTAACGGTCTACAAGGCCCATAAGTCAAAATGGTTCGTTTAAGTTTACTGTCTATTATAGGTCCTTTAAAATGTCCTCTATCAGTCGGATAATCTAACTTCAAATTTAATTCTAAATGTAAAAAAATAAAATAAAAATAGTTAGGTACCTACTTTATATTTTGTAAATAATAAATTATTTAATGTACTTGACTTTTAAAAACATCAGTTTTTTTAAGTTAAGTATCTATTTTATTTTAATAAATAAAAATGATTGACAAAACTTACCCTGAGTACTAGTTGATTGCACTTCTAATGTACACAATTCAATAGATTTACCAGCAATAATTTTGTCTTGGTTGTCTTCTTTGTAGACATCTGAGTAAAATTTTATAAAATATTTATTTTGCAAATAATAAATTATTTAATGTACTTGACTTTTAAAAACATCAGGTTTTTTAAGTTAAGTATCTATTTTATTTTAATAAATAAAAATGTTTGACAAAACTAACCCTGAGTACTAGTTGATTGAACTTCTAACGTACATGATTCAGTAGATTTACCAGCAATAGTTCTGTCTTGGTCTTCTTCAACTTCAATGTTAACATCTGAGTAAAATATTAGAAAATATTTATGTATGTACTATATGTTATATCATTTATAATATGTATAACATATTTTAATGTAATACAATTAAACTAATTAAAACAATACATATAAGATACTTATACTAAATACATAAATTATTACTAATATAACTAAAACTGTCAATTGTCTACTATGAAAATTAAAGTATTTCTAAATATTTTTGAGGAAACAATTTACCATTAACATGTCGATTGCATTCAAAATAATTCTTAATTTTTGCATTTGTTTTCAAAAGATGTTGTGTTTGTTGAAGTTTCTTTTTTCTCTTAGCCGCACCACTGGGAACTTTTGGATTATTCATAATAAAATATTTATAATAGAAATAATTAGGTAACTATGAGCTTTAAATTATGTAGATTATAATTATATGAAAGTATGTTACACAGTACACAATAACTTATTTTACACTTTTTAAAGTAAAAAACTAAAAAAGGAAATAACAGTTAACCTACCTACATAAAACATAATATTAGCTAATAAGTAATAGCTAAATATAATTAATATCGTCTGTCTCGTCTGAAAATCAGTGTATTACATCGACACGGGCGCATAGACATACAACGCCACAACGGTATAACGGTCAACTCCCCGAATACTTTGTAAGTGTGTGCGTATCGTTATCGAGATATCGCATAATATAATATTCAACAAATCTATTTATGTCACTCTAGGCTTAGTAATTTTCCCAATATTTAGATAAACAATTCCAAGTAAAACAGACCTGGTTTTTACATTTTGTTTATTTGTTATAAAATATACAAGATAATAATAAAATTATGAAGTCGAATCAAATTAAAAAAAAAATTTGACGGCTATCCACTATGGGCCCTTCGACTCGGTGGGCCCCAGTGCTCTGCACCGCCTGCACCTATGATTTTTACGGCACTGCTCTTTGAATAATAGACAACAAATATATCCAACACCAAAACATCGACAATCCAGCAAACGAATACCGAACAATAATCATAAAATAAAGCCGAAAAAAAACTATTAAACCGATATCAAACATTAAAACGAATATCCCTTATAAAATGTCTCAACATAATTACCATTTTACTCTACCTCCAAAAAACCGAAAAAGAGATATCATAAAACACAACTGTTATATAAAGTCGAACGGTAAAAACAATATCATATTTAGAAGCCAAAATATAAATATAAAACAACACTACCAACATATTATTTACACAACCGAGAATACTTGATGATTATTGTACATTTTAAAATGACAATGGATTAAATATAAAAGAATAAACTTGAAATCAAAAAATATAAAATTAATTGGCACCTTTATATTTACAGTAGTTATTTAAAAGAAAATCGACGTACCTGTATTCCATGGAGGGATTAGGTAAGTACGCGGGAGTCCTCATAAGTTGGTTTCACTCTGGATCGGCTCTTAGATGTTGCCTGTTTACTGTTATAACGAAAAAATACAATGTTATAACATTCAACAACACTTTAAGAATTTAAGAATACAAAAACAAAAATTAAAATTCTATTTTTCTTTTTTTATTAATATTAATATTCACTCTGGACAGAAGTTATAAAAAATGTAATTTGCAAGATTGAAAATATTTAACAAACGTGAATAGAATAAGACAATGAAAATTGGACATAGATTATCAACACGACATCATTGTATCCATAGCGGTGTGTCGCCAAAAATATTATTTAAACATAAGAGTTTTCTATTGGCAAAAATTATTTTGATTAAAACAAACATACGTTCATAGGCGTCGTTACGGGGTAGCGAGGGTTAGCCCATTGCTACCCCACCATTTTCTTGGGGTAGTAATGTAATATCTATGATACCCCTTGACAAATATAATATTTATTTAAGGGTAAGTTTACGTTCTGTGAAGTCAACGTACAGATCAACTAAGATAACCATATATTAATATAGATAACATTATTCTATTTTTAGCGAAGCTATTATTTTTCCCAGAAAACGGTTCATTGTCGATGGAAATGGTACCAACACTAACAACTACCAATTATTAATATTAAACCTATAATCACTTTATTATTATCACTGTCGTTTGTCATTAGGAATTAGGAATTAAACACAAAAATAATTAAGGGTTAAAGTCAACACGTAACCGACCGACCACCAACGAAGGGGACAATCCGACACGTACGAAAATTCAACGAGTTACTTATAAGTTATAATATTTTAATTTATAAAATATATATTTACTAAGTATAACTTTACGCTGTGTGCTGTATTTAGTCTTAAAATAAGTATTATATATTTATTTAATTTTAATATCTTCGTATATTATATTACAATTATTAAAATTTTGCAAAAATTGTATTTATTATTTTTTCAGTTTTACAGGAATGAAACGTCGTCCAACAATTACAGACTATTTCATTAAAGCTAGTTATTCAACAGAAAATAATGGTAAATACTAATTAGTAAATACCAATTAAATTGTGCTAAAATTTTTAATTTTTACAGATTCATATTCTATCTAGTTGTTAAAAAGATTTCTATCTTTTTTTCTTAGTGAATAAACATTTGAATACAATAAGTTTATAGTTTATTGTTTAATTTAAAAAATGTTGAATATATATTATTGTATTATATTGTTTTGAACTAAATACTGATTGTTCATTATTAGATGACAAAAATGAAGATGATGAGCTTCCAGCACCTCCTGGAAGTAAAAAAAATAAAGATACACCTTACACTTCTCAATTATTTAAAAATAATAAAGTCAGAGGTAAATAAATAGATTTTAATTACAAAGTATGCAATATATAAAAATTAAATCATTCTTCCCATCACTTTTTTGTGGTATTTCAAAACATTTCTATTTTTTACCGAAAGACCTTATTAGTTAAGAACCTATGATAAATTAATGCTTTTATGTATTCATTTTTCAATTTATGCTTTTTAGTTTTTTCGTGTTAACATAACATAAAATATGTTGATCAAAATATCACATATTTATTTAAATGTTACACTTTTAGTATATTATATTATGTATTAAATTAAATATTGATTGTTCATTGTTAGATGACAAAAGTGATGATGAAGAGCTTCCAGCACCTCCTAGAAGTAAGAAAAATAAAGGTATACCTCACATTTTTGAAGTATCTGAGCGTGATCCAGTTAAAGGTAAAAATATAGATTTTACTTTATTAATTAAAGGTTTAGGACCATATCAACCGGAAATGGATAAATATCCAAAAGTAAATGGACGGACATTTTGTACTCAATGGTACAAGTCATATAAATGGCTAGAATACAGTCCAGAAAAGGATGCAGTGTTTTTTTTTTTTTTAGAGCCTTTGATTTATCAGGTCGCGCTAAAGAATCATTTACTATAAATGGATTTAATAAATGATCCAACATGTCTTCCAAAACATGAACGTAGTGTACCTCACAAAGAAGCAGTGGTTAAATTGGCAGGTTTTAAACATTCATCTGTTGAAGGTAGTATTGCCACTAAAATTGATAAACATCATAACATGAAAGTGTTGAAAAATATTAGCTATTTGAAAGATATTTTAGAAACATTGCTATTTTGTGCTAGACAAGGAATTGGTATTCGGGGACATAATGAACAAGACCATAGTTTGTTAAATAACAGAGGGAATTTTATAGAATTATTGCATATGAGGGTCAAAGATAATGACATAATTAAACCAATATTTTATTGACAAAGAAAGAAGATTTTGTTATATCCATCCAGAATTTCAAAACATTTTTTTATCGTTAATGGCTAAGAATGTTCAACAAAGTTTAATATCCAATATAAAAGAAGCAGGTATATACAGCATATTGTTTGATGAGACACAGGACATCAGCAGCATGAACAAGTATCCATTTGTATTAGGTATGTCACAGAAAGTTTTGAACCAACTGAAGTTTTTCTGGGTTTTTTTAAAACTCATAGTACCAATGCTGAATTTCTGGTAGCTATGATAAAATAAGTTTTAAAAATAATGACTTGAACATTCAAAATATCAGAGGTCAGTGTTATGATGGTGCTGTTTCTATGCGTGGATCTTATACCTGTGTACAAGTTAGAATTAAAAATGAAAACCCACATGCAATATATGTACATTGTTATGCACATATTTTAAATTTATGTTTAGTCGATTTAACTAAACAGTTACACAAATAAGAAATATGTTTGGTGTTTTGAATACATTACATAATTTTATTGGCGCGTCATCAAAAAGATTTTCCATTTTTGAATCAATGAGAGCAACATGTTCAGATGGTAAAGGACCAAAAACATTATAATCATTATCTGATACTCGATGGAATTGCCGAATAGAAGCTATTAAAGTGTAACGTGCCTCGAGTGGTTTGAGGACGCTACGATAATGTTATGATTGAATAGTACTTCTAAGTGTTTTAATATAAGTTCAATAATTTAAACTTGAAAGAATAGAGTATAATATTTATTTTACACTTAGAAAAATCAGCAAAGTATTAACAATGTAAATATGACTGTCGTAAGCAGAGTGTTTGTACTTGATGGCTGGATACGTCTGATGTTGGTGGTGAACGGAGCCTTTATATACTCTGTTTGATTTTGTTGTTGTTAGTTAATTGTCTTGTTTTCGCCACCTGGTTGCCCTTGGCCTTGATCGTCAAATTCGAATGATGACGTTGTTTGCGGTTTTTTGCGATTTGTAATTCGCACGTGGCTTCTTCTCTGTGTCCATTTCACTATTTGTTCATGGTCGTGTGATGAAATATAAGGATAAGTATTAAAATGATTTGGTACTTATGGTCGTGGCTTTACATTACAATTATGTGTGCAATAGTTATTTATATAAAATATAATTGAACATTTTTATCCTCGTATGACTTGGAAATATGCGTATTATTATTTGTTAGTAATTACATTACAATTATATTACATATAATGGTGCATGTTACACCTCACCGCCGAAGAAAAAATTTCAGGGTGAAACAATGAAATTTTTAAATTTACCGTATACAAACTTTGAAAATAATTGCTTATTCACTAATATGATAATATAATATTTGTTAGTTATAAAGAAAAATAATAATAATATTTGAATAATAAGATATACATTTTTTTTTTTTTTTTTTTTTTATACAATATTATGTTTCTTAAAACTAAATCCCACTACCAAGTATATAATATCATTGTTAAATAAGTGATTGCATTATTATGCATATATATATTTATATATTTTATTTTATGAATACCCAATTCCTAGTTAGTATTTATGATTCTTTTTATTATTATTTATTTTTTTTTTTTCTTTCCCTGCTTGAACTATCACTACAACATATGAAAAGTTTTGAAGGTTTTATTTTATTTAATAAGAAATTAAATATACATCTAGTGTATATTACATCAGTTATTGGGTCGTGCGCGTGAGTGATATCCTCATGAGTTGTTCTACAGACTATGGAGTGACACTCATGTAAATTTAGAGTTCCTCCCCTTGGTTTAAAAAATTCTCCAATGTTTATTGAAAATATTACGCGATTATCTTTACACATGTCCTTGATTACAAGCTCATATGTATTATCCCATCGCTTTTCTATAGTCATTATATCTAAAAATTTCTTTATATTTTTTAATTCTAATTTATCTATCATAATTTTATCTGTGGTACCATTCCAAAATACGACAACCGGTGTCTTACCGTCACGGTGTAGGTATTTGTTAATGCGTGGAGTCGTCAGAGTCGGAACCTTACACTGCTGAATGTGATTTTCAGCTTCTGTTATGTTTCTCTTTACAAGTGTCAACGTCTCTGGCTTCTTTATCGCGAACACCCGTTCCGCGAATCCGACAACGAAGTCGTGGTGGTCGTTATTTCGTTTTTTAAAACATTCTGACATTTCGTGTCCCGTTTTGTTGCAGTAGCTGCATGTTATATTTCGCGTGTTATAATTATTTGTATTGTAATTAGTTGGTGGTCGCGTATAATTATTTGACTGGTAGTTATTTGGTCGATTAAAATTATTACGATTGTTAGAAGGTGGTCGATTGTTATAGTTATTATAATTATTATCCGGTATTCTTTGATTTGAACGTTGGACTGGTTGCGATCTGCATTGATTAGCAAAGTGTCGTCCATTACATTTATAACATATTATTGGTTTTTTATTAAAATTGTTATTATAATTATTTCTATATCGATTATTTTGTTGGGGTTGAATATTATTACTCCCGTTATTATAATTATTACGATAATTAGTGTTTAATAAGTTTCGCGTTTCTTTTTCGGCGTTAAATTCTAACTCTTCCGTATTAGCTATGTTTTTAGCCTCTTCTAATGTTTTAGGATCCCTTGATTTTACTACAATTTTTATTGGTTTTATTAATCCTTTTATGTATAATCCTAATGTTTGCTCTTTTAATTGAGTTTGAATAATTTTAGCTTCATCTTTAGTTTATTAAATGTATAAATATTGCATAGTTTATAGTATAGTTGTTCAATTCTCTCTGTGTAAGAGTTAACCGTTTCCCCAAGATTCATTTTTATGGAGTTAATTTGTAATTGCAAAGAAGATGCTGAATATTGTGATTCAAATGCTTCACTTAAATATTTTTTTATGTTTACCCATTTGGTAGTATCTTTATATTTTATTACATCTAAAGCTTTTCCCGATAATTTAGTGGTTATATATCGTATTAAAAGTGGTACATTTTCTCTATCCACTGAATTTACTGCAATATCGCATGCGTTTATAAATTGATAAACGTCTGTTTCCCCCGAACATGTGGGTATTAATTTAAATGCCTCCTCTAAACGTAGAGTGATTTCAGTTGGTGGTTGTGACATTTTAATTTTGGGTTTTGACTCGAAGGTTAACTGTGTGTGTTCAGTATTACTTTTACTTCGAGTATTTATTTGGTAACTGGGGCTGAGAAATTTTAATTCATTTAATTCTTTTTCG
The DNA here is from genome assembly GCA_034509805.1 of Sipha maydis. Classification (NCBI taxonomy): domain Eukaryota; kingdom Metazoa; phylum Arthropoda; class Insecta; order Hemiptera; family Aphididae; genus Sipha; species Sipha maydis. Next base: position 28,011 of record JASXSY010003434.1, on the reverse strand, counting down.
ATATTTTCAATTCTATTTTCTCTTTTGAGACTAGTTTCTTTTTTATTTTTATCAATAGGGTTCCCTTTTTTCGCTAGAGTAGCTAATTCTAACGGAGACGTACCAGTTTGCCCATCAGTATTCATAAAATATTTTTATTTATTTTATTTTTTTTAAAATAAATATTTAAATTTTAACACACAATAATATTATATACCCAATTAATATAATATCTAAAATTTATCAACAATAATAATATTCCCCTTATAATTACCTTTATATAATATTCAATAATATGTTTTCGTATAACAATAATAAATCTCAGTATAATTCTCAATATAATAATTCTCAATAATAATTCTCAATATAATAATTCTCAATAATAATTCTCAATATAATAATTCTCAATAATAATTCTCAATATAATAATTCTCAATAAAATAATTCTCAATAATAATTCTCAATATAATAATTCTCAATAATAATTCTCAATATAATAATTCTCAATAATAATTCTCAATATAATAATTCTCAATATAATAATTCTCAATAATAATTCTCAATATAATAATTCTCAATAAAATAATTCTCAATAATAATTCTCAATAAAATTCTCAATATAATAATTCTCAAAAGTCTCTAATAATTTTTTTTCTAACACCCACTTATTTGTTCTTAAAATTAGTCATATTTACGTAGAAATTATGCTTGGTGGTGACATATTTGCTGGTTGCTGGTTTTGATTTCTGGTGTCGTCTTCTTGGAGTTGGAGAAAAAAGTGGCCGGTTTTCTCTCACAGTGATTCGGTTGAATTGCCTCCTCGAAGTCTGTTCCACAGCGCCAAATTATGGCGTGTCTCTAGTGGTTTGAGGACGCTACGATAATGTTATGATTGAATAGTACTTCTAAGTGTTTTAATATAAGTTCAATAATTTAAACTTGAAAGAATAGAGTATAATATTTTATTTTACACTTAGAAAAATCAGCAAAGTATTAACAATGTAAATATGACTGTCGTAAGCGGAGTGTTTGTACTTGATGGCTGGATACGTCTGATGTTGGTGGTGAAACGGAGCCTTTATATACTCTGTTTGATTTTGTTGTTGTTAGTTAATTGTCTTGTTTTCGCCACCTGGTTGCCCTTGGCCTTGATCGTCAAATTCGAATGATGACGTTGTTTGCGGTTTTTTGCGATTTGTAATTCGCACGTGGCTTCTTCTCTGTGTCCATTTCACTATTTGTTCATGGTCGTGTGATGAAATATAAGGATAAGTATTAAAATGATTTGGTACTTATGGTCGTGGCTTTACATTACAATTATGTGTGCAATAGTTATTTATATAAAATATAATTGAACATTTTTATCCTCGTATGACTTGGAAATATGCGTATTATTATTTGTTAGTAATTACATTACAATTATATTACATATAATGGTGCATGTTACAAAAGCAGTGTTTGAAAATTTATCAGCGTTATTTCATTCACTACACAAAATTGCAGATTATGATACTTTTACAGGTCCTGAAGCTAGTTTCTTACTTAAATCAATTGAAACCTTTGATTTTATTTTTTGTCTAAATTTACTAAAATTTGTTTTTAATGAAAATAATATTTTATCAAAATACTTTCAAACGCCATCAATTAATTATTCATCGGTGCGTTTGATGGCACAGCAAACAATTAACACGTTTAAAGATAGTCGAACTAAAGATAAATTTAATAGTTTATGGATAGAAACCCAAGATATTGTTGAGAAGTATGACTTAGAAGAAGCAAAATTACCCAGAGAAAGAATAATTCCTTTGAAAATAGGTGGAGGAAGGTCTCAAAAAAATTCAATAAATGTAAAGGATTATTATTTAATAAATATTTTTTATGTTGTATTGGATATAATTATAGTCGATATAGAAGAAAGATTTAAAGAAAATAACTTAACTCTTTTAAATGCTATGAATGATGAATTAACTAGTGATTTACCAGATGTTGCTTCATATAATCTATTAAGTAATACATATGATATTAATAATTCTGAATTACAGTGTGAAGTTAATATATTAAATAGAATGTTTAAACAGTCACAAAATGATGTGAAAAAAACCGCACTCAACTGTCGAATATTTTATATTCTATCCAACAATATTCAGGTTGGATTCTCATTGTATGTGCAAATTTTAAAATTATTTTTAACATTACCTACAAATACAGCAACATGTGAAAGAAGTTTTTCTACTTTAAAACGTATAAAAACCTATCTCAGATCTACTACTGGCCAAGATCGCTTAAATAGTTTAGCAATACTCTATATACACAGAAACCAAAAAGTTGATAAGGATAAAGTTATAAAAGAATTTGATGCCACAGAGAATGGACGTCGCATGATTCTTCACTAAATTAGAAAAAACAATTGAACTTGAATTAGTATATAAAATTGTGTATTTTAAAAATTAAAAATTGATGAATTAAAATAAATAAATGTTTTAACTATTGATTATTTTATGTGGAGGAGAGACAATATAAAAAGAGTAAAGGATTGTAAAGTAATTCCTGGAGAAAGTGTAATAACACAACATAGGTTGATGATAATGGAAGTATGGTGTAGTGGAAAAAAGATGAACAAAAGAAGGAATACAGGGAAGGAGATCAGAATTAGGTGGTGGAAATTAATAGGAAACAAAGAGAAGGAGTTTAGTAGTTTACCAGAAGACAAGGAAACGTGGTGGTGGGATGAGGAGATTCAGAGAGTAGTAGCGAGTAAGAAAAAGCAATTTAAGGTATGGCAGAAAAGTAGGAAGAGGGAAGATTGGATAGAGTATAAAAATGTATGTAAAATAGTGAAAAGTGCTGTAAGCAAAGCAAATCTTAATAGGTATGATGAGTTATATGAGCGACTAGGAACACAGGAAGGAGAAAAAGAAATTTATAGACTGGCGAAGGTGAGAGAAAAGCGATCCAAGGATTTCCAAGATGTATGGTGTATAAAAAATGAGGATAAGAGAGTTTTAACAAATGATGAGGATGTGAAAAAAAGATGGAAAGAATATTTTGAGAAATTACTGAACGAGGAATATCCAAAAGAAGTTTTAGAGAGTATGTCATGGAATGAAGGCTTGATTGGTCTAGTGGGCGAGGAGGAAGTGAGAGATGCGGTGAAGGCGATGAAAAAGAAAAAAGCGGTAGGACCAGATGGAGTACCTGTAGAGGTGTGGAAAATGTTAGGAGATGTAAGCATTGGGTGGTTGAAAAATCTTTTTAATAAGATACTGATAGAGGGAAAAATGCCAGAAGATTGGAGAAAGAGTTTTATTGTACCAATATTTAAAGGAAAAGGAGACATATAAGAATGTGGGAACTATAGAGGAATAAAGCTCATGAGTCATAGTATGAAGATCTGGGAAAATATTATAGAGAAGAGGATAAGAAGTGAGACCTCGATATCAGGAAACCAGTTTGGTTTTATGCCAGGAAAATCGACAATGGAGCCATTATTTTGTGTTAGGCAATTAGTAGAGAAGTACAGAGAAAAGAATAAAAAACTATGCATGGTGTTTATAGATTTAGAAAAGGCGTATGACAGGGTGCCAAGGGAAGTTTTAAGGTGGGCATTAATGAGAAAAAATGTCCCACAAATGTATGTTAATTTGATCCAGGATATGTATGAAGGGTCGAGTACTAGTGTCAAGAGTCGGTGTGGAGGATCAGAAGGTTTCAGTATAGGAGTAGGTGTGCACCAGGGGTCAGCTCTAAGCCCCTACCTGTTCTCAGTGGTAATGGATGAGGTTTCAAAGGAGATACAGGGTGAGATACCATGGTGTATGATGTTTGCGGATGATATAGTTCTGATAGGAGAAAACCTAGAAGTTGTCAATAATAGGTTAAATGAGTGGAGGTTAGCCCTCGAAGAAAAGGGATTGAGAATTAGTAGAAATAAAACTGAGTATATTGAGTATGATTTTGGACAAAGAGACCAAGAAGTTGAAGGAATGAGGAGACAACTGACAATAGATGGTGATGTGATAGGTGAAGTTGAGAGCTTTAAATATTTAGGATCTTTTGTTCAAAAGGACGGGGGCTTTGACATTGATGTAAAACATAGGATTAAGTGCGGGTGGATGAAATGGAGAGAAGCATCGGGCGTGTTATGCGATAAGAGAATTCCAATTAGGCTGAAAGGTAAATTTTATAAAAGTGTAGTGAGACCAACTATGCTGTATGGTTCAGAGTGTTGGGCGGTTAACAGGAGAATAGAACAAAGTATGAGTGTCGCGGAAATGAGAATGCTTAGATGGTTGAGTGGAGTGACAAGAGAAGATAGAATAAGGAATGAATATGTGAGAGGTAGTGTTGGTGTAGCGCCAATTGTGGACAAGATGAGAGAAAATAGGCTGAGATGGTTTGGGCATGTGATGAGGCGAGAGGAAACGAATGCAGTAAGAGTGGTTATGAAGATGGACGTTGAAGGGAAAAGAGGAAGAGGAAGACCAAAAAAGAGATGGTTGGAGACTTTGGAGAATGACATGAGGGCTGTCGGTGTGTGCAGAGGAGATGTGATTGACCGAGTAAAGTGGAGGTGTAGGATAAGGGTGGCCGACCCCAAATAGTTGGGAGGAAGGCGAAGTAGAAGAAGAAGAAGAAGAAGAAATGTTTTAACTGAAAAATAATAAATAAATTCAATGTGGGGGGGGGTTGAGGGTTGATAAAGCTAATTAGCCATCTATCATAGGTTTTCCAATGTTGCTACTCTATGGTTTTATTCCAAATTAAAAAAACAAATAATTATAATAAACAATAGTATATTTTGTTGTCTATTAAGTTTTTTTTTTTAATAAAACTTAAAAATAAACAAGCCAATTTTTTTTTTCAAAATATAAATATATGAATTTATAATATATTAATATTATTTTTAACTGTAAGATTCATAGAAGTAATAGATGTTACAATTTTTTCAAAGTTCTAATTAATTGTACACAAAATTAATGAAACTATATTCACGATTAATTAACTTACTTCTGCACAGGGTAAAGAATGTCTTTTGAAACCATAAATTCCATGTAAAATACCTTGCATAGAATGTTTTAACATAGATATATCATAAATCCAACTGTATATTTTTGGTGTGTCATTTATGCGTAGCATAATGCCAGCAAATATGGTCATTGGTAATATGATGGATGATATAACAATGGTATTTATCTAAAGTCAAAAATATTGATTAAAACAATACATTTTATTATATTAATTTAATAATATACTTACAAGAAAATTCTTAATAAAATTGCAACTAACATGCCAGTTGCTTGAGACATTAAACCAGTTACAATCAACATTAAAAAGACCATCAAAAATCTAAATAGTTCAAATGGTTGTCCAGTCATTAATAAATAACTGTATAAAATATACCTGTTGATATAATCTGAAAAATATTAAACATAATTTAAATTATATTATAAAATTAAAAAATATATAACAATAAAAAAATGCAAATTTAAATAAAACTATGCATATTTAAGTTATATAAAATATTGTGAATAAAAACAAAAATTATAATTTAAAGAAAATTCTCATTCTACAATTGAATCCATTTGTAAACGTTTAATTAAATAAAAATAAACAAAAATTATTTACATTATAATTCAATGCATAATGCTACTGTCGACCAATACCACAGTTGTGTAACTACTATTGTGTTGAACAAAAAATTATAGCAACAATAATGCTATCAGAAATCATAGAACTTCAAACTACGGTCACAGAGCAAATAAAGGTAACAATCCTTTGAATAGTTGTAATTTTACAAAATATTCAGAACTACAGTATATATTAGAATATTATACCATTTACAAGAATAATTATTGCCTCCATACGTTGATAATGTATTCAAATAATTTTTAAACACTATATGCTATTCAAAAATTAGTAATATATTGTTTTTAAATTGAATTTAAAGTATTTATTTATTTTAGGTTACCAGGAAATGAGGATGCTGTGATTGGTGGTGATATGAATGGTCACGTAGGGAGTGAGAGGGTAGGGTATGAAAGAGTGCATGGAGGGTATGGTTTTGGCGAGAGGAATGAGGCTGGAGAAAAAGTTTTGGATTTTGCAGAATCGTATGAGCTTGCAGTAATCAATACATATTTTAGGAAAAGAGAAGAGCATTATATAACATACAAGAGTGGAAGAAATAGGTCGCAGATTGATTATTTTATGTGGAGGAGAGACAATATAAAAAGAGTAAAGGATTGTAAAGTAATTCCTGGAGAGAGTGTAATAACACAACATAGGTTGATGATAATGGAAGTATGGTGTAGTGGAAAAAAGATGAACAAAAGAAGGAATACAGGGAAGGAGATCAGAATTAGGTGGTGGAAAATAATAGGAAACAAAGAGAAGGAGTTTATAAAGAAATTAAAAGAAAAAGCTGTGTGGAATGTTGAGGGAGATATAAATGAGGTTTGGAGAAGGATGGTCACTTGTGTTAAGAACATAGCAAAAGAGGTTGTTGGTGAAACCAAAAGTAGTTTACCAGAAGACAAGGAAACGTGGTGGTGGGATGAGGAGATTCAGAGAGTAGTAGCGAGTAAGAAAAAGCAATTTAAGGTATGGCAGAAAAGTAGGAAGAGGGAAGATTGGATAGAGTATAAAAATGTATGTAAAATAGTGAAAAGTGCTGTAAGCAAAGCAAAGCTTAATAGGTATGATGAGTTATATGAGCGACTAGGAACACAGGAAGGAGAAAAAGAAATTTATAGACTGGCGAAGGTGAGAGAAAAGCGATCCAAGGATTTCCAAGATGTCTGGTGTATAAAAAATGAGGATAAGAGAGTTTTAACAAATGATGAGGATGTGAAAAAAAGATGGAAAGAATATTTTGAGAAATTACTGAACGAGGAATATCCAAAAGAAGTTTTAGAGAGTATGTCATGGAATGAAGGATTGATTGGTCTAGTGGGCGAGGAGGAAGTGAGAGATGCGGTGAAGGTGATGAAAAAGAAAAAAGCGGTAGGACCAGATGGAGTACCTGTAGAGGTGTGGAAAATGTTAGGAGATGTAAGCATTGGGTGGTTGAAAAATCTTTTTAATAAGATACTGATAGAGGGAAAAATGCCAGAAGATTGGAGAAAGAGTTTTATTGTACCAATATTTAAAGGAAAAGGAGACATACAAGAATGTGGGAACTATAGAGGAATAAAGCTGATGAGTCATAGTATGAAGATCTGGGAAAAGATTATAGAGAAGAGGATAAGAAGTGAGACCTCGATATCAGGAAACCAGTTTGGTTTTATGCCAGGAAAATCGACAATGGAGCCATTATTTTGTGTTAGGCAATTAGTAGAGAAGTACAGAGAAAAGAATAAAAAACTATGCATGGTGTTTATAGATTTAGAAAAGGCGTATGACAGGGTGCCAAGGGAAGTTTTAAGGTGGGCAATAATGAGGAAAAATGTCCCAAAAATGTATGTTAATTTGATCCAGGATATGTATGAAGGGTCGAGTACTAGTGTCAAGAGTCGGTGTGGAGGATCAGAAGGTTTCAGTATAGGAGTAGGTGTGCACCAGGGGTCAGCTCTAAGCCCCTACCTGTTCTCAGTGGTAATGGATGAGGTTTCAAAGGAGATACAGGGTGAGATACCATGGTGTATGATGTTTGCGGATGATATAGTTCTGATAGGAGAAAACCTAGAAGTTGTCAATAATAGGTTAAATGAGTGGAGGTTAGCCCTCGAAGAAAAGGGATTGAGAATTAGTAGAAATAAAACTGAGTATATTGAGTATGATTTTGGACAAAGAGACCAAGAAGTTGAAGGAATGAGGAGACAACTGACAATAGATGGTGATGTGATAGGTGAAGTTGAGAGCTTTAAATATTTAGGATCTTTTGTTCAAAAGGACGGGGGCTTTGACATTGATGTAAAACATAGGATTAAGTGCGGGTGGATGAAATGGAGAGAAGCATCGGGCGTGTTATGCGATAAGAGAATTCCAATTAGGCTGAAAGGTAAATTTTATAAAAGTGTAGTGAGACCAACTATGCTGTATGGTTCAGAGTGTTGGGCGGTTAACAGGAGAATAGAACAAAGTATGAGTGTCGCGGAAATGAGAATGCTTAGATGGTTGAGTGGAGTGACAAGAGAAGATAGAATAAGGAATGAATATGTGAGAGGTAGTGTTGGTGTAGCGCCAATTGTGGACAAGATGAGAGAAAATAGGCTGAGATGGTTTGGGCATGTGATGAGGCGAGAGGAAACGAATGCAGTAAGAGTGGTTATGAAGATGGACGTTGAAGGGAAAAGAGGAAGAGGAAGACCAAAAAAGAGATGGTTGGAGACTTTGGAGAATGACATGAGGGCTGTCGGTGTGTGCAGAGGAGATGTGATTGACCGAGTAAAGTGGAGGTGTAGGATAAGGGTGGCCGACCCCAAATAGTTGGGAGGAAGGCGAAGTAGAAGAAGAAGAAGAAGAAGAAATGTTTTAACTGAAAAATAATAAATAAATTCAATGTGGGGGGGGGTTGAGGGTTGATAAAGCTAATTAGCCATCTATCATAGGTTTTCCAATGTTGCTACTCTATGGTTTTATTCCAAATGACGCCCCTGCGTACATTGTACATTTAATGCTTTCTATTCACCATCACTTGAATGTCCATTTCTATTTAATTATTTTACTTTTTCTTCAGCGTGTACGAGAATAGAAAGATCAATATAGCGATTTATTTGTAATTCATAACATAGATACACTACTTCTCATTCGATTTTTTCTGAAAACCCTGATGCATCTCGTAAATATACCCCAGCAAATTTTCACGTGTTGTGTTGCCAATGTCTTAATTTAAAGAGATTCTCTTTTCTTAATTATACTCTTCGCGACCCTGCTGCGTATTAGGAAACCCAGGACCCAGTACAATTCAAATTTCGTGGGTTTTACTAATATCGACACTATCTATTATCAATAAACTCAATGTTTTATTGTTAATCGATTATCAATCACATACTTAAATATAAAAAGGTTAGAAGTTATACCATAGAAGTTTAATTACCATCTAAATACCATCTAAAATTTGTTTTAATTTTATATTCTATAGCACCGATACATAATAAGTATAGTATTGTGAGCAGTTATATGTTGTGTAGCCGTTTACTTAGGTACCTGAAATGAGACGGTATTCTTTTTGTGTAAAAGTTGTTCTTTTGAAATTACTTAAAACGAGAAAAAAATGACTGGTAGTTAGTACTTAATTTCAAGTAATTCCTTCATTTTTAATATTATGAACTTATAAGACAAAGTACATTAACAAGAAAAAATAATCATGACCGTACTGTCTAGGTTCATTGTGATGCATCAAAAGCATACAAAATATGTAACCATGAACATGATGATGATAAAAAAAATTGAACCGAAGAACTATAATTTAAACTTGAATAAACAATCTGATAATTTGAGTGATATTAGTTCGGGGCCAAAGCAACCTAAATTTCAAGTAAATAAAAATACATAAATAATAAATAAAATAACAATAAAACAAGAAATAACTCGATTCTTGGTATATAACAATGTATTAAATTGTTTTTATATATTAAGTTACATTATTTTGTTTTACACAGAATATTTTGAAGAATTTTTAATTTAAAATTTTTTTTTCTAGACATCTCCACCAACAAAATTTTGAACAATGAATAGAAATTTTAATGCTAAATACTGCAGTGAATTTGAATGGTAAAACTGCGTTTTATTTCAATTGTATTCATTTTGCAAAGAATTCAAAAACAGAACATTTAGTCAAAATTGGATACAGTAATTGGAAAAAATTATGTATAATTATTTACCTACATAAGTTAAAAATTATTATTTTTTATAAACCATAACATAACGATAACATGTTGAACAGAAAGAAAATAGGTTAAATATTAAAAACTATGTAATTGTACCTTTGTAAATGCATATATATTTTTGCTTTTTTTTAAAAATAGACATTAAATGAAAGTACTTATTAATATAACTCTCTTTTGTGATATTTAGTGACTTACTCTGAGAGGATAAGATGAAAAGTCATCAATAGTTTCTAATATATGTAGGTATCTGTACTGTAGCACTATATATTATATAATTTATTAAGTTTTTATTTTAGTACCATTTAATGTTTGTAAATCATAGATCAATTGTGTACAGGATATTTTTAAGAGCAGTGTTCATTATCTGCCAAGACCGATAAAGAGTTTTTTAATTTTGTTTACTGAAGAATTAACTATACAAGTTGAATCTTTCAAAATAGTTTAATTTAATTTTATTATTAGTGAAATTGAAGGCTGTAGAATTGTGTGACGAAATGAGATTATATTGTATTACTATATATATATAAATATATATATTATAATCTATATAATAATATATCTATCTTATAAAACAGAACAATTATTATTAACTGCTATAGTGTACGTGAAAGTTTTATTGGATTTTATTATGAGCCGGGCATATTTCTATTGAAATTATTTTTGTTTAAAAAAAAACTGCATTTTTGTTTTGCTCTTGTGGCACAAACATATGAGTGTGCAAATGTTATGTCAGGATTTCCATCTGGTGTTGAATTGACTTTGGTTATAACAAATAGTTTGTAGTACCATTATGGTACATGTACAAATAACAATAAATACTTAAATTATTTTTATTATTAGCATAACATTAATATTTTGATTATATTTATTACTTATTATTTTTTTTAATTATTTACAGGAATCAAATAGCTTTTTTAATGATCTGGTAGTAGTAAAACATAATATGGATGTTTCACATGATACACGTGGTCGATAAAAAATATTATCTAGTATAACATTGTCATGTAATATGTTTCATGGTATATAATTTTCTAAACGTAATTGTATTATGAATTATACATAGCATACTTGATATTTATAGAATTATTATTATTAATTTTTTTAGGTGTAATTGCATCTAATAAGAATCTATAATGCTTAAAAGTTTTTGTGTTTCTGTTACAACTGGCGCAGAAGGAAATTACATCTATAACTAAGGTTTTAACATGAATAAGACAAATTAAAATAAACAATATTGGTGTTCTCATGCATATTATGCTATATTGAATGTTAACGTTTTTAAAAGAGTTTAGAGCTTGCATATTCAATAGAAATTTCATTAAATTAAATTTGGATAAAAGAATAATGTTTATTGATCATTACCAAGTGAGTACATTTTAACAAATACTTATTAATGGAATATAATAATTGCTGAATACATCTATAATTGTAATTATTCATTTATTTTATTAGGTGTTGTATACTGATAAAGAAGCGTTATGTTATGAAACGACCATATCTTGCAATTGAACGATACTGCACAGTTAGAACCAAATTTTCTTTTAGAGGAACTAAAAATTTGATCTCAAATGAAGTGTTTTCTAATATTCGTTATTTACTTAAAGTAGCCATGATACTACCTATCAGTTGTGCATCATGTGAAAGATGTTTCTTAGCCATGCATCATATCAAAAACTGATGTATAACATCTATGACAGAAAATTGTTTCAGTAATCTTTCCTAATTTTACATCGAGAAAGATATTGTTAATAATTTTGATCTTGATTTTATAATAAAGAATTTGAATGAAATATATTTTGTATTATCTAGATAATTTTTTACCAAAATATATAGAGCTCAAGCACCACCTTGTTCAAATATCTAGTTGTGCCTATGTCTACAGAGTACGTATAAACACCTGCAAATCTTATGGAAGTTATACTATTGTGCTTAATAATATTATACATTAAAATTATAAAACTACAGATAGAAAATTAATAGGTTTACGTGTCTATCGCAGTAATTGATGAAAAAATAAAACATTTATTGTTAAAGGAAACAACATTTATTGAAATTTAAAAAAAAATCAAACGGTGCATTAAAAATTAAAAATTGATTTGTTTTACTTCTTTGATATAATTTTATTTATAAAGAGTGTATTATTGTTGGTTTATTTTAATTATTTTATTTACATTTTTAATATATTAATTATAATAATTATAAATTAAATATTTGTAGTATATAAAATAAAATAAAATATTCATATCTACGCACAATTTTTTTCTTAGAGCCCTTACAGAAATGTTATGTAAAACTTTACATTTAAACACTACAAATCAAATGCTCACTAATGTATACACTTCAATAATAAGACCATTATTAAAATACACATTAATGTGACACCAACATAGATTACAACTTAAAATTGAAGAATTTTGGAATATTTTGATGATTTTTCATTCAACTGAAAAAATAATTAACAAATAAGAGTAAGAAAAAATATGCATTTATAAAGGAAAAGGAACATATTTTTTATCATTTAACCTATTTTCTTATGGTCAACATATTATCTTTATGCTTATGGTTTATAAACAATAATTATAATATAACTGATGTAAATAAATATTTAAATAAAATATATACTTTTCTCCAATTACAGTATACAATTTTGATTAAACTTTCAGTTTTTAAAATTTTTGCAAAGTGGATACAATTAAAATAAAATGCAGCTTTTTACGAGAAACAATATATTTTAGCCATTCAAATTCACTATAGTATTTAGCAATACAATTTTAATTCAAAGTTCCAAATTTTGTTGGTGGAAATATCTAAAAAAAATAATTGTAATATACCAAGAAGAGTTAGAGTTATTTCTTGTTTTAATGTTATTACATTTATTATTAATGTATATTTTATTTACTTGAAGTTTAAAATGCTTTCGGCATATCACTCAAACCAAGACTGTTTATTCATGTCAAAAACACACTTTAACAGTTCAATTTTTTCATGGTTACACATTTTCTTTGCTTTCGATTCATCACAATGAACATCACAGCCTAGTCATAATTTTGTTTTCATGTAAATGTACTTTGTTTTATTATGTTCATAATATTAGAAATTGAAGACTTACTTGAAATTAATCTAACTACTTGTAATTTCATTTCTCGATTTAATAAATTTCAAAAGAACGACTCTTACACAAAAAGGGTACCTACTGTGTCGTTAAAGGTAAATAAATGGATACACAATACATAAATGCTGACAATACTGTATCGGTGTTATAGAATATAAAATTAAAACAAATTAACGATAGTATTTAGATAATTAAACTTCTATGGTATAACATCTAACCTTTTATTATTTATGTACGTGATTGATAATCGATTAACAATAAAACAATGAGCTTATTGATAATAGATAGTGTCGATATTAGAAAAACGCACGAAATTTGAATTGGACTAATAGGAACACGATATTAAAGAACCGTGCTCCGGCGTCCTGGGTTTCCCAATACGCAGCAGGGTCGTGGAGAGTATAATTAAGAAAAGTGAATCCCTTTAAATGAAGACATTGACAACACAACACGTGAAAACTTGCTGGGGTATATTTACGAGATGCATCAGGGTTTTCAGAAAAAAATCAAATGCTAAGTAGTGTATCTATGTTATGAATTACAAATAAATCGCTATATTGATCCGTCTATTCTCGCACACACTAAAGAAAAGGTTAAATAATTAAATGCAAATGGACATTCAAGTGAGGGTGAATAGAAAGCATTAAATGTAAAACGTAGGTATATTTGTTTTGATCAAAATAATTTTTGCCAATAGAAAACTTTTACGTTTAAATAATATTTTTGGCGACACACCGCTATGGATACAATGATGTCGTGTTGATAATCTATGTCCAATTTTAATTGTCTTATTCTATTCACGTTTGTTAAATATAAACATTCTTGCAAATTACTTTTTTTATAACTTCTGTCCAGAGTGTATATTTTTATAAATAAAAAGAGAAAAATAGAATTTTAATTTTTGTTTTCTTAAATTCTTAAAGTGTAGTTGAATGTTAAAACATTGTATTTTTTCTTTATAACAGTAAACAGCCAACATCTATGAGCCGATCCAGAGTGAAACGAACTTACGAGGACATATACGTACCTACCTACTTACTACTCCCTCGAATACAGGTACGTCGTTTTTCTTTTAAATAACAACTGTAAATATAATGGTGTCAATTAAATTTATATTTTTGATTTCAAGTTTATTCTTTTATATTTAATGCATTACCATTTTAAACTTATAATAATCATCAAGTATTCTCGGTTTTGCTAATAATATTTTTCCATTACTTCTATCAATTTTTGTCCATTCAATATCCATTTAAATGATTTATACTCAAAATTTATTTATTAAATTTATATTGTAATTTCGTTAGTATTTATTTAATTTTATTATAAAATATATTTTCTTGTCTCACCTTCAAGTGTATTCTCTAGACCCGTGGATATCCCTTTTAATTTTTTCTTTAGTCATTAAAGCATTTATTTTTTATTAAAAATTTAAAGTATTATGTTTTTATTAATATTTACTAATGTTCGTTATTTCTCTCACACATAAATAATGTTTAAAATTACGATATAAATTATATTTCCTCACATATTATTTTTTATCTTTACATGTTCACTGTAATATTATTATATTGTTGTTTTAACATTATGTAATTGGGTTTGACCCGTATTGTAAATAAAGAAACAAATAAAGAAATAAATAAAATTTCCCTCTGTCCCCTTGAACCATGAATCTAAATGCCTTTTTTGCCATTTTTACCGACATTGAGATGTATATAAAAATATTATTTTTATATTATAAAATATAGTATATTTTTAATATTAAATTTACGTTTCAAATAACAATACATTGCTACTAATAACAATTTTTACATAGTTATATTCTAAAATTTACTATAGAATAATATATAGATGTTTGATAAAAATCGTTTTGAAACAGAAACATAAATGAAGGCGTATAAAAACTAATACAACTTTAACAGACCTAAGTACTCGTGGTTTATCGATTGATGTGATTTATTAATAAAATAGGTTGTAAAAAAAAAAAAATAACATTTGAATTTTAATAATATTTTTGGCGGCACATTGCGACGGAAACAATTATGAGCCAGTTAATCTATGGCCAATGTCACTTGTCTTATTCTATTTACGTTTGTTAAATATTTTCATTTTTCCAAATCATATTTTTACAATTTTTCGTCATTATTTATTAATAATATTTAGTAGTAACTTTTCATATGATACTCGAGTAAACGAACCAATTATTGGTTTTTATTATTTCTTATAGGATAGGAACCCGTTTAGTAGTGAAATGTATAACCGAGAAGCGGATTTACATAAAAGTGAACAACCAGTGAGAACTATCATTCGACATGACTACATTGTTCCTACGGTACACGTTGAGATCATGGAAAATATCCAAGGTATAGAATATTTTCAGTATAAATTAATTACCTAGCAGGCCTGTAGGTTGTAGAAATATCACATTATAATATAGCTGTTTCTAATAAATCAATTTTTTATAAAAATATTTTACCAGTTGTTTCGCAAAATACTATATCCCTACCCATTTTGCCTTAATCATTTGAAATAATAAAACGGTGATGTACATCGGTGTACATATATTTTTAATAAATATCGTTATAGTTTTGTATTATTATTAACGCATGCACAAATCACCGTATTTTCGTCAGTTTTTATTGTAAGCTAAATTATTTATTCTTATACAGTTTTTATTTTCAGAATCTAGATTTATAGGTAATTTCAAATTGCCAGTATGCGTAAATTTAAAATTTTTAAAAATGGTTTTTTCGATTTATTTATTGAATTCAAAGCTATAATTAGAATCTAAAATTTAGTGCAAATTTTGTTCGTTAAATCTTCCAACTTGCGACATTCGATTAGTATGTGTGTGATTCTGTTATTAATTCCAAACGATTCACATACTATATATAGTGGTCCTTTTTGGCCATGAGTCGATTGTATTCATTGAATGTGCTGGATTGTCTATATTTTGGTATTGGATATATTTGTAAACTATTTTTAAGAGTGGTATTTTTTATTTCTCTTTTCGGTTTTTTGTAGGTAGTGTTGAATAGTATTTATTTTTTGGCATCTAATAAGAGATTTTCTTTTCATTGTTTGATGTAGGTCTATTTGTAGTTTATTTATTGTTTTTTGGCTTTCTTTTTATGATTTTTGTTCGGTATTTGTTTGGTGGATCGTCCATATTTTGGTGTTAGATATATTTGTTGTCTATTATTAAAAAAAGTTGTATGTTATGATTTCTATTTTTGGTTTTTGTAGGTAGTGTTGAGTGGTATTTATGTTTTGGCTTCTATTAAGGGATTTTTTTTACCGTTTGATGTAGGTCTATTTGTAGTTTTTCGGCTTTCTTTTTATGATCTTTTCACGTTATTTATTTGGTGGATTGTCCATGTTTAAGTGTTGGTAAAATTTGTTGTCTACTTTTAAGAGTGCTTTCTCGGATTCTTTTTTTATTCTTAAGAATATTTTATATGTTGAATTATCAATAGAAAAATTGAAAGTGATGACAAATTTGTGAGGTTTCAAATGACATTTTTTAGGTATTGTTAAATATATGTGTATCTGTTTTGGTTTCTAATTTAAATATTAAAATAATTTATAAAGAAAATAGCTGTTACGGGTGTTTCTATTAAGCCGAGATTATAGTTTATTGCTTATAAGATGATTGTGACTGTCAATGATGATCCTTGAGGGATCCCGTTATTTTGTGCGAAAACGTTGAAAGAGAATTGGATAGTTTTACCTATAATTTAATTAGTCATGTTTCTATTCCTTAAATGTATTAATAGTATTATGATTACTCTTCACAATCACAGTTAGTCATACGTTTTTGCTATGTCCAGTCTTACTATTCCTAATGTTTGCTTATTATATGTGTCAATTGTGGATCTGGTTTATCGATAGCCACTTTGTTTTTTATGAACATTTTCTTCTTTTTCAAATAATAAACGTTTATATACCTAATAATGTTTTTTCACTATACCTATTGGTCATTTTATTTACTAGTTTTATCGGTCTGTACCCAACTATACAGTGTTTATTTTTTCTGTTTAAAAGATTGGAATTATTGTACCTTCTTTCAATTCATTTAGTATTATTTTCATTCACCATGTAACGTTGTATATGTAAAAGAAATGGTTTTCCATGATATTGCTGAGGTTGTAAATACAGTATTATGGTATTCTGCAAGATCGGTTCATTTATTTATACATTTATAAAGTGCTCTTTTTTGGCGTTGGGAAAGTGGCGTCCCCATCGCCCAATACATGTACATGCATTGCAATAGCCCCACAAGAGTCCTAACAGACCTTTGTGGCTGGTCCTCCAGGTTGGGGGTTGATCGGTTGCTTCACAATCAACCGTCATAAAAAACGATTATTCGAGAATACATAAATCCGTCACGGGACAGTGTAGTAGAATTATTATTGGAAAACAAGAAATCGACTCTACGCTTTGGAACATGGTACATACCTACTCAATTCATACCACTCAGAGGCAGCTTTAGCATTAATTAAGGATATTATTAAGATATAAAGATATTAGCTAAGTAAGAAATAAGATATTCTGGACAAGATTCAGTTGAAATAGAGAATCAATAACAATTTCCGTCCGATGTGGGAATCATAAAAAATGAGGATATGGTTAGAAGTACAAAAATAATGATATTTTTAAGTATTTTATAGTTTAAAATAATACAATATATATAAAACAACAAAACAAAATATCTTACATATGTTTAAAACAATTATAAAAATATAAATAATAAACCATATTTTGATTCATCCCCATAAACTGAATATTTTTGTACACATAATTTAATATTCATAAAAACAGAGCATTAAATAAGTATTCTCCAATAAATGTATATATTTACATACGAGAATATATATATATATATATATATATATATATATATATATATATATATATATATATATATATATATATATATATATATATATGTATATAAATATATATAAATAAATTGAGAATAAGATTAAAGTTTGTACTTTTTCAATTCCCAAATCTATTAAAAATATAAAAACAAAACATTAAAAATTACATTTTAAGAGAATAAAATTCAACAATTTTAGCATTTCAAATTCTCATAAAACATTATAAAATTAATATTTAATTCATTTTTTTATAATAACTAATAACTTTCTTGTTTAATCATTGAAAAATATACCATATTGCAACAACGATACTTTTTATTTTCAAGTTTATTATTTTAAAGAACAAATGTTGTATATATGAAACAATAAGATTTAATAATTTAAGAAAAGTATTTATCAACCATGTAACTATTTTCAATTAACAATATTAGATCGATATACTGAACTTGGCTATTCTGTACTATTAAGGTGAGGGGGTACCATTATAATAATTATTGTATACGGTTCCTTGTGTTGTATCCGTTATTTCTATATTAAATATTAATTTTTATATATAAAAAAATATTTACTTTTAAACATTTTTAAAGATTAACTTTATAGTCACAAAAACACAAAAAAAATATACATAATTAATGATATTTCATTTCATTCCCTTAAAATTACCATTTTTGTACATTTAATTTAACATTTTTAAAAACAAAACAATAGTTAAGTCCTATACTGTACGTATATAATGAGAATAAAATCAAAATTTATAGTGATTCATTGCTCAATATTATCGTCCCACTGATCATTGAAAGTGATAGATTTGCTGCTTTCGTTTTGAACGGGTCACTAACACAGTTTTCGAAGCCATGGAAACACCCCGTGAGAGGAGTTCCCTACCAACCAGTGGTTTCTGCGCTGAGTGGCGACGTTGACTTGCCGTTATGTTTTAAAAGTTCCTCCGATCTACGGGAGACTGTGCGAACAATGTCACTGGAGGTTCAGAAATTTCAGTTATCTAGGGGATTTTATCAGTGTAGAGGGTTAAAGTGGTGTTCCAGAGGAGGGAAGGGTTCTAAATAGATTTTTACGTGCAATGTAAGTAGGATTAAAATTTTTAATTTATCAATTCCCAATATTATCGTCCCACTGATCATTGAAAGTGATAGATTTGCTGCTTTCGTTTTGAACGGGTCACTAACACAGTTTTCGAAGCCATGGGAACACCCCGTGAGAGGAGTTCCCTACCATCCAGTGGTTTCTGCGCTGAGTGGCGACGTTGACTTGCCGTTATGTTTTAAAAGTTCCTCCGATCTACGGGAGACTGTGCGAACAATGTCACTGGAGTTTCAGTATTTTGGGGATTTTTTCAGTGTAGAGGGTTAAAGTGGTGTTCCAGACGAAGGATGGGTTATAAATAGATTTCTACGTGCAATGTAAGTAGGATTAAAATTTTTAATTTATCAATTCCCAATATTATCGTCCCACTGATCATTGAAAGTGATAGATTTGCTGCTTTCGTTTTGAACGGGTCACTAACACAGTTTTCGAAGCCATGGGAA
Source organism: Sipha maydis (assembly GCA_034509805.1). Taxonomy (NCBI): domain Eukaryota; kingdom Metazoa; phylum Arthropoda; class Insecta; order Hemiptera; family Aphididae; genus Sipha; species Sipha maydis. The sequence continues at coordinate 8,663 of JASXSY010003434.1, read as the reverse complement.
CACCCCGTGAGAGGAGTTCCCTACCATCCAGTGGTTACTGCGCTGAGTGGCGACGTTGACTTGCCGTTATGTTTTAAAAGTTCCTCCGATCTACGGGAGACTGTGCGAACAATGTCACTGGAGGTTCAGTATTTTGGGGATTTTTTCAGTGTAGAGGGTTAAAGTGGTGTTCCAGAGGCGGGATGGGTTATAAATAGATTTCTACGTGCAATGTAAGTAGGATTAAAATTTTTAATTTATCAATTCCCAATATTATCGTCCCACTGATCATTGAAAGTGATAGATTTGCTGCTTTCGTTTTGAACGGGTCACTAACACAGTTTTCGAAGCCATGGAAACACCCCGTGAGAGGAGTTCCCTACCATCCAGTGGTTACTGCGCTGAGTGGCGACGTTGACGTGCCGTTATGTTTTAAAAGTTCCTCCGATCTACGGGAGACTGTGCGAACAATGTCACTGGAGTTTCAGTATTTTGGGGATTTTTTCAGTGTAGAGGGTTAAAGTGGTGTTCCAGAGGAGGGATGGGTTATAAATAGATTTCTACGTGCAATGTAAGTAGGATTAAAATTTTTAATTTATCAGTTCCCAATATTATCGTCCCACTGATCATTGAAAGTGATAGATTTGCTGCTTTCGTTTTGAACGGGTCACTAACACAGTTTTCGAAGCCATGGGAACACCCCGTGAGAGGAGTTCCCTACCATCCAGTGGTTTCTGCGCTGAGTGGCGACGTTGACTTGCCGTTATGTTTTAAAAGTTCCTCCGATCTACGGGAGACTGTGCGAACAATGTCACTGGAGGTTCAGAAATTTCAGGTATTTAGGGGATTTTATCAGTGTAGAGGGTTAAAGTGGTGTTCCAGAGGAGGGAAGGGTTCTAGATAGATTTCTACGTGCAATGTAAGTAGGATTAAAATTTTTAATTTATCAATGCCCAATATTATCGTCCCACTGATCATTGAAAGTGATAGATTTGCTGCTTTCGTTTTGAACGGGTCACTAACACAGTTTTCGAAGCCATGGGAACACCCCGTGAGAGGAGTTCCCTACCATCCAGTGGTTACTGCGCTGAGTGGCGACGTTTACTTGCCGTTATGTTTTAAAAGTTTCTCCGATCTACGGGAGACTGTGCGAACAATGTCACTGGAGGTTCAGAAATTTCAGGTATTTAGGGGATTTTATCAGAGTAGAGGGTTAAAGTGGTGTTCCAGAGGAGGTAAGGGTTTTAAATAGATTTTTACGTGCAATGTAAGTAGGATTAAAATTTTTAATTTATCAATTCCCAATATTATCGTCCCACTGATCATTGAAAGTGATAGATTTGCTGCTTTCGTTTTGAACGGGTCACTAACACAGTTTTCGAAGCCATGGGAACACCCCGTGAGAGGAGTTCCCTACCATCCAGTGGTTACTGCGCTGAGTGGCGACGTTGACTTGCCGTTATGTTTTAAAAGTTCCTCCGATCTACGGGAGACTGTGCGAACAATGTCACTGGAGGTTCAGTATTTTGGGGATTTTTTCAGTGTAGAGGGTTAAAGTGGTGTTCCAGAGGAGGGATGGGTTATAAATAGATTTCTACGTGCAATGTAAGTAGGATTAAAATTTTTAATTTATCAATTCCCAATATTATCGTCCCACTGATCATTGAAAGTGATAGATTTGCTGCTTTCGTTTTGAACGGGTCACTAACACAGTTTTCGAAGCCATGGGAACACCCCGTGAGAGGAGTTCCCTACCATCCAGTGGTTTCTGCGCTGAGTGGCGACGTTGACTTGCCGTTATGTTTTAAAAGTTCCTCCGATCTACGGGAGACTGTGCGAACAATGTCACTGGAGGTTCAGTATTTTGGGGATTTTTTCAGTGTAGAGGGTTAAAGTGGTGTTCCAGAGGAGGGATGGGTTATAAATAGATTTCTACGTGCAATGTAAGTAGGATTAAAATTTTTAATTTATCAATTCCCAATATTATCGTCCCACTGATCATTGAAAGTGATAGATTTGCTGCTTTCGTTTTGAACGGGTCACTAACACAGTTTTCGAAGCCATGGGAACACCCCGTGAGAGGAGTTCCCTACCATCCAGTGGTTACTGCGCTGAGTGGCGACGTTGACTTGCCGTTATGTTTTAAAAGTTCCTCCGATCTACGGGAGACCGTGCGAACAATGTCACTGGAGGTTCAGAAATTTCAGGTATTTAGGGGATTTTATCAGTGTAGAGGGTTAAAGTGGTGTTCCAGAGGAGGGAAGGGTTCTAAATAGCTTTTTACGTGCAATGTAAGTAGGATTAAAATTTTTAATTTATCAGTTCCCAATATTATCGTCCCACTGATCATTGAAAGTGATAGATTTGCTGCTTTCGTTTTGAACGGGTCACTAACACAGTTTTCGAAGCCATGGGAACACCCCGTGAGAGGAGTTCCCTACCATCCAGTGGTTACTGCGCTGAGTGGCGACGTTGACTTGCCGTTATGTTTTAAAAGTTCCTCCGATCTACGGGAGACTGTGCGAACAATGTCACTGGAGGTTCAGAAATTTCAGGGATTTTATCAGTGTAGAGGGTTAAATCGGTGTTCCGGAGGACGGTAGGGTTCTATATAGATTTCTACGTACATTGTAAGTTAGGAATAAAAATGTTATATTTTAATTTCTTATTATTATTGATATGAAAGTATAGGATTAGACCTCAAGCATTAAACTAATTTTAAGGGAATAAAATTTAACAAACTTCATCTTTCAAACTCTTATAAAACTAAAATTTAATTAATTTGTGTATAATGACTATAATAACTACTTACTGTTTTGTTTAATCATCGAGTAATAAGCAGTCTTCTAACCAAACTCCGTTTTGTTTTTAAATTATTAATTTAAAGTAAAAATGTTGTATAAATGTATCAATAAGATTTTCAACTTGAATAAGTCATTATTTTCTATTAGAATTATTGGATTGATATACTGAACTTGGATGCACTGTACCTTTAAATGGGGGGAACCCGAAAAATCGTTGTATATTGTTCGTTTTATCGTCTCTGTTATTTTTATGTTAAATATTCAATTAATTTTTAATTTAAATATTCATACGTTTACACACTTTAAAATTGTAATGTTTAATTTTATAATCAACAATATAAAACATGTTTAATTAACAATATTTCATTTCATCCCCTTAAAATTATCATTTTTGTACATATTCAGTTATTAAGTGTTTCGTTATGTAATATATATTAAGAATATGATTAAATATTTTATTAAATAATGTCCCAGTATAACTAATATAAGCATAAAGTAACCACTATTGATTTGTTATAGAATCTTACGGTTTACATTTTTTACCATCGATTTGTCAGATATTTTTGGAAATTAGTATTATACGTTTTAATATCTAATTTTGCAATGTATTTTAATTTGTGAACTTGGGATTCTTATTCTTTTTTTGTACATCGGTTATATTGTTACTGTGTACTGTAGCAATGTGACGGTTTCAATAATCTACATGTTCTTGTTTTGTTATTTTAAGTTTATTACATTGTTTAATATATTAGTTGCGATGTCATTGATGTGGAAATTATTTAGAAGGCTTGTGGTGTAAGGTGGTTTTGTGACTATGGTCTATAATTTTTAAGACTGTGTTCATTGTTTTAGAGTATAATACTCTGTCATATTCTACTTTAGTTGTGGTTAGTGTACCTATAAGTAATAAACTGTTTGAACCAAAGTTGTATAAGGTTCAACTAATATGTTTGAATAAGTATTATGATTAGTGTAGTTTGAACAACTAGTACAAAGTATTAGTAGTTTAATGATATTTATTTTTTGAGATAATTCTCTTTTGATGTATTTTAGATTGAGTTATTAAATTTATGGTCAAATTTTATGCTTAGTATTTTTATTACATCTTTAGTATTGTTAGACAATTAATTATATATGGAAATGGATTTTGGTGCATATTTTTCGTTGAAAACCATATGCTTTGTGATTTACTTGTTGAGAATTTAAATCTTGTTTTCCGAAACTATTTATGATATTGTGCATTGTTCGTTGGAGCAGATTTCGTATTGTCCTTGTATTTCTGCCTTTATAACAAATATTTAGATCGTTTGCTAAAACAGTGTTTATGATGGGATTGCAATTGGTGTTGGAAATTTCGTTAACGGATATAAAAAATTAAGTTGAAGATAGACTCGATTCTTGGGAATTCCATTTTCGTAAGAAAATGTTTGTGAAGTTAAGTCGCCTATATTGAATAATATATTTGTTGTTTATTTTTTAAAATGGTATTTCATGATATAATTTCTTCGGTATTTTTGTAGGTAGAGTTGAATTGTATTTATGATTGGCTTCTATGAAATGTTTTTTTTTTTTTACTTGCTGATTTAGGTCTATTTATTGTTTTTTGGATTCATTTTTATGATTGTTGCTCATTATTTGTATGCTGGATCGTCTGTGTTTTGGTGTTGGGTATATTTGTTTTTTATTTTTAAAATGGTTTTTCTTGATTAATTTTCTTCGGTTTTTTGTAGGTAGAGTTGAATTGTATTTATGTTTGGCTTCTATAAATGGTTTTTTTTTTTACTTGCTGATTTAGGTCTATTTATTGTGTTTTGGCTTCATTTTTATGATTGTTGATCGGTATTTATTTGGTGAATTGTGTGAGTTTTAGTGTTAAATAAATCTGTTTTCTATTATTAAAAAAGTAGTTTTTTTTTATTTATTTTTTCGGCGTTGTGTAGATAGTGTTGTTTTATATTTATGTTTTGGCTTCAACAAAGGATCTTGTTTTACGTTCGACTAAAGTCTATTTATTTTTTTCATGATTGTTGCTCGGTATTTGTTTGCTGGATCGTCTGTGTATTGGTGTTGGGTATATTTGTTTTTTATTCTTTAAAATAGTTTTTCTTGATATATTTTCTTCGGTTTTTTGTAGGTAGTGTTGAATTGTTTTTATGTTTGGCTTCTATAAATGGTTTTTTTTTTTACTTGCTGATTTTGGTCTATTTGTTGTTTTTTAGATTTTTTTTTATGATTGTTGCTCAGTATTTGATTGCTGGATTGTCTGTGTTTTGGTGTTGGGTATATTTGTTTTTTATTCTTTTAAATGATTTTTCTTGATTTATTTTCTTCGGTTTTTTGTAGGTAGAGTTGAATTGTATTTATGTTTGGCTTCTATAAAAGGGTTTTTTTTTTCCTTGCTGATTTAGGTCTATTTATTGTTCTTTGGCTTCATTTTTATGATTGTTGCTCGGTATTTGTTTGCTGGATCGTCTGTGTTTTGGTGTTGGATATATTTGATGTTTATTTTTAAAATGGTTTTTCTTGATATATTTTCTTCGGTTTTTTGTAGGTAGTGTTGAATTGTATTTATGTTTGGCTTCTATAAATGGTTTTTTTTTTTACTTGCTGATTTTGGTCTATTTATTGTTCTTTGGCTTTATTATTATGATTGTTGATCCGTATTTGTTTGCTGGATCGTCTGTGTTTTGGTGTTGGATATATTTGATGTTTATTTTTAAAATGGTTTTTCTTGATTTATTTTCTTCGGTTTTTTGTAGGTGGTGTTGAATTGTATTTATGTTTGGCTTCTATAAAATGTTTTTTTTTTTACTTGCTGATTAAGGTCTATTTATTGTTCTTTGGCTTTATTTTTATGATTGTTGCTCGGTATTTGTTTGCTGGATCGTCTGTGTTTTGGTGTTGGATATATTTGTTTTTTATTCTTTAAAATGGTTGTTCTTGATTTATTTTCTTCGGTTTTTTGTAGGTGGTGTTGAATTGTATTTATGTTTGGCTTCTATAAAATGTTTTTTTTTTTACTTGCTGATTAAGGTCTATTTATTGTTCTTTGGCTTTATTTTTATGATTGTTGCTCGGTATTTGTTTGCTGGATCGTCTGTGTTTTAGTGTTAAATAAATCTGTTTTCTATTATTAAAAAAGTAGTTTTTTTTTATTTCTTTTTTTGGTTTTTTGTAGGTAGTGTTGTTTTATATTTATGTTTTGGCTTCAACAAAGGATCTTGTTTTACGTTCGACTAAAGTCTATTTATTTTTTTCATGATTGTTGCTCGGTATTTGTTTGCTGGATTGTCTGTGTTTTGGTGTTGGGTATATTTGTTTTTTATTCTTTTAAATGGTTTTTCTTGATTTATTTTCTTTGGTTTTTTGTAGGTAGAGTTGAATTGTATTTATGTTTGGCTTCTATAAAAGGGTTTTTTTTTTCCTTGCTGATTTAGGTCTATTTATTGTTCTTTGGCTTCATTTTTAAGATTGTTGCTCGGTATTTGTTTGCTGGATCGTCTGTGTTTTGGTGTTGGATATATTTGATGTTTATTTTTAAAATGGTTTTTCTTGATTTATTTTCTTCGGTTTTTTGTAGGTAGTGTTGAATTGTATTTATGTTTGGCTTCTATAAATGGTTTTTTTTTTCCTTGCTGATTTAGGTCTATTTATTGTTCTTTGGCTTCATTTTTATGATTGTTGCTCGGTATTTGTTTGCTGGATCGTCTGTGTTTTAGTGTTAAATAAATCTGTTTTCTATTATTAAAAAAGTAGTTTTTTTTTATTTCTTTTTTTGGTTTTTTGTAGGTAGTGTTGTTTTATATTTATGTTTTGGCTTCAACAAAGGATCTTGTTTTACGTTCGACTAAAGTCTATTTATTTTTTTCATGATTGTTGCTCGGTATTTGTTTGCTGGATTGTCTGTGTTTTGGTGTTGGGTATATTTGTTTTTTATTCTTTTAAATGGTTTTTCTTGATTTATTTTCTTTGGTTTTTTGTAGGTAGAGTTGAATTGTATTTATGTTTGGCTTCTATAAAAGGGTTTTTTTTTTCCTTGCTGATTTAGGTCTATTTATTGTTCTTTGGCTTCATTTTTAAGATTGTTGCTCGGTATTTGTTTGCTGGATCGTCTGTGTTTTGGTGTTGGATATATTTGATGTTTATTTTTAAAATGGTTTTTCTTGATTTATTTTCTTCGGTTTTTTGTAGGTAGTGTTGAATTGTATTTATGTTTGGCTTCTATAAATGGTTTTTTTTTTCCTTGCTGATTTAGGTCTATTTATTGTTCTTTGGCTTCATTTTTATGATTGTTGCTCGGTATTTGTTTGTTGGATCGTCTGTGTTTTGGTGTTAAATAAATCTGTTTTCTATTATTAAAAAAGTAGTTTTTTTTTATTTATTTTTTCGGCGTTGTGTAGGTAGTGTTGTTTTATATTTATGTTTTGGCTTCAACAAAGGATCTTGTTTTACGTTCGACTAAAGTCTATTTATTTTTTTCATGATTGTTGCTCGGTATTAGTTTGCTGGATCGTCTGTGTATTGGTGTTGGATATCTTTGTTTTTTATTCATTAAAATGGTTGTTCTTGATTTATTTTCTTCGGTTTTTTGTAGGTAGAGTTGAATTGTATTTATGTTTGGCTTCTATAAATGGTTTTTTTTTTTACTTGCTGATTTTGGTCTATTTATTGTTTTTTGGCTTTATTATTATGATTGTTGATCCGTATTTGTTTGCTGGATCGTCTGTGTTTTGGTGTTGGATATATTTGATGTTTATTTTTAAAATGGTTTTTCTTGATTTATTTTCTTCGGTTTTTTGTAGGTAGAGTTGAATTGTATTTATGTTTGGCTTCTATAAATGGTTTTTTTTTTTTTACTTGCTGATTAAGGTCTATTTATTGTTCTTTGGCATCATTTTTATGATTGTTGCTCGGTATTTGTTTGCTGGATCGTCTGTGTTTTGGTGTTAAATAAATCTGTTTTCTATTATTAAAAAAGTAGTTTTTTTTTATTTATTTTTTCGGCGTTGTGTAGGTAGTGTTGTTTTATATTTATGTTTTGGCTTCAACAAAGGATCTTGTTTTACGTTCGACTAAAGTCTATTTATTTTTTTCATGATTGTTGCTCGGTATTAGTTTGCTGGATCGTCTGTGTATTGGTGTTGGATATCTTTGTTTTTTATTCATTAAAATGGTTGTTCTTGATTTATTTTCTTCGGTTTTTTGTAGGTAGAGTTGAATTGTATTTATGTTTGGCTTCTATAAATGGTTTTTTTTTTTACTTGCTGATTTTGGTCTATTTATTGTTTTTTGGCTTTATTATTATGATTGTTGATCCGTATTTGTTTGCTGGATCGTCTGTGTTTTGGTGTTGGATATATTTGATGTTTATTTTTAAAATGGTTTTTCTTGATTTATTTTCTTCGGTTTTTTGTAGGTAGAGTTGAATTGTATTTATGTTTGGCTTCTATAAATGGTTTTTTTTTTTTACTTGCTGATTAAGGTCTATTTATTGTTCTTTGGCATCATTTTTATGATTGTTGCTCGGTATTTGTTTGCTGGATCGTCTGTGTATTGGTGTTGGATATCTTTGTTTTTTATTCATTAAAATGGTTGTTCTTGATTTATTTTCTTCGGTTTTTTGTAGGTAGAGTTGAATTGTATTTATGTTTGGCTTCTATAAATGGTTTTTTTTTTTACTTGCTGATTTTGGTCTATTTATTGTTTTTTGGCTTTATTATTATGATTGTTGATCTGTATTTGTTTGCTGGATCGTCTGTGTTTTGGTGTTGGATATATTTGATGTTTATTTTTAAAATGGTTTTTCTTAATTTATTTTCTTTGGTTTTTTGTAGGTAGTGTTGAATTGTATTTATGTTTTGGCTTCTATTATGGGATTTT
>JASXSY010003433.1:0-13605 GCA_034509805.1 Sipha maydis | reverse complement strand
ATGCTAAGTTATTATGAGGTAAATTAAAATTTCAAAATTTAATCTTATAGAAATTAAAATAATTTAGAATCGAAATCTTATCTAAACAATTGAAATAAAAATGTATCAGTTATAAATAAGTATAAAATATTATTCGTTTAACAATGTTTAAAAAAGCTTTTGTGCAATTTACTGTTAATAAAACATCTATCTATCTAATGATTTGAGTTGTTATATTTTTCGTTTAACGCTTTTTATTATACTCATAAATTATAAATAATACCTTCAAATATACGGCGACCAGATGTCTTTTCGTCGTTTTGTCTCTTCTTCAACTGCGGCCCGGTGCTGTAGATATCTCAATTTTTCCTCGTCACTCATCCGTGCCAATTTGTTACCTTTCTTATTTTTTTTAGGAGCCATATTTTGTGTTATCACAGCCGACTGAGTGGTGAGAACTATATATTAAAAGAATCTACCCAAATGACGAAAAATATGTGTCTTTGCAGACGCGAACAGTCATATACTGCGCGTAGCTATAAGTCAGTAAATAATCGATCCAACTGATTACTCGGGTTAACCATCACATAGCACCGTGACAACGGTTTTTATTCTATTAATATTTCAATAATTGTTATTTTCATGTGTACTGATTTACATATATTTATTATTACAGTAAACTACTTAACAATACTCACGAGGGAAACATATACCAGACCATTTTGTCACAGTGGTTCTTAATATAAAATAATATTCTGTACAGGATTGTTTTAATTTTTTCAATGTACTTTTTTACTATTTTCCTCAAAATGGTGGAATATTATTAATTAAAAGCCTGTTAGTCGTATGATCTTTTATTGTAAGTTATAAAAACACATACATATAAACTTAGTGTGAAAACGAATGCAAATCAAAAAATAAGTTGCAATATAATGAAAAATAACAAATTAAAGTAATACTTAACAAGAAATCATCACTATTCAATCTATGTCATACATAAGTAGAACTCGAATGTGATCAAAAATTCATTAAAATATGCATTTAAAAATGTCATATGCATTTAAAAATATGTAATTATATGTTTTAAAATCTATTAAATATATTATTTTTTTAACTAATATATACAAAAAAAAATGGGTTAGTATAATATTAAAATAAACAGTTTCCATAAATAAGTATGAATGTAACTACATGCGATGGACGCATCAGTGACTGCTGCAGTTGACTGCACAAACGATACCACACCTTTAGGTGTGTATATTAGCTTCTACCTACATAATTTAATTTACTTATTGTGTATAATTTTCTACAGCTAATATTCATAAATATTATACACATTCCGATGTCCAATAATAATTGATAAAAAAGTTTTAATTTTGTATTTATAATTTCTAAATAATATGCTACTAAATACAGAAATAATTAATATACGTATTTATATGCTCAATAATGTCAAATATGTAAAATAAGTTTACATATTTGAAATTTAGACTTCATGAATTGAGTTTATATCATACTTTAGTTCTAATTTAACTTAGTTCTAATTGTGCTAAAAAAATATGCAAATCATAAATATTCGAGCTTTATCCGTAAGATTCATTAATAATTCCATATATAAATTAATAATTATTTTATCGTTTAGTAAAGAATGACAGAAATAATAAAATATTATTTTTTACATTTTTAATATTGTTAAATAATCCTTGGTGTCCAATTGCATACACAATGCGCCGTGTAATAATAATAATACGTTACACAATTGATGTCTTGTGGAAAATCGATGTATAACGATCGATTTACGATTTAAATATATTTTCATAGTTTTTTTTTTTTTTTAATTTTTCCTAAAAAAATTGTTTTACGAGTGAAAATGTGTTTATAATGTTTATTATCATAATATAATTGATATTTTGCATTTTAAGGTTTTTTTAACTTACAAAAAGTTTTCAGGCTTGTTAAAAAGTTTTAATATATTTAAAAATATAATATGAAGTGAAAATGAAGTAAATTTTAAAACTTATTTTATCGTTGTTGGCCTATGTGAAAATGAATCAGTGTTAAATGTACAAAATAACATTTATGTATAATGCAATATCGTAGTAAACATTATTACTTGTTAAATCTTGAGATCAGAACAAAACTTTATTGAAGTTTGTTCGATTTACAAATTTATAAGTTACTTAATCAAATCAATAGTGCTTATGGTCGACTTGAGATTATTACATGAATATTGTACCAAGAGTGAAAAATTGTCAAGGTTTTAATTTTTTCTTTAATGGTCGTACTGTGATTATAAATTACCTGTTGGCTAAGTATTCTAAAACATATTTCATGAATGGCCTGTTTAACACAGGATGGGTTTGACCGTACAGTTAAAATCCATAAGAATTTTTTCCGAATAGTCATTGTTTTCGCATAGGATTGTTTTTTCCCTTGAGTTTTCTACATTTAGTTATATTTTACTTCTAAGCTTTCAACTCAGTTGTTTTTAACACGAATTGAAAATGCATAATTGCCATGTGACTAATTGCTTACTATTACATGAAAAATGAAGTAATAATTGTATTTACTGGTTACACTCAATTAATAAATACATACTAAGTCCCAAGCTTTTTTGGTTCCATTTCTTTCTTCATAAAGATCTTTAGACTTAACCCATAAGAAAGATCTGAATTCCACAGCAGAGATTAACATTTCTGTATCGATCAGTGGCGTGTTTAGAAATTTCAGGATAGGATGAAAATTAATAAACTCAAAAGACATATCAACACTGTTTATTCCATATCGGTTAATAAACCATTGTGAAAGAGCATTAATATTAAATAAAACGCAGCTTGGCCGTTCATCCAATGCACTTACTGTTTCTTTATTCAAAAATATCAAGACATTTTTACATAGCTTGGAAAATTGCACACTAAAAAAGGAGAATAATATTTGAGAGGAACTTTTGAAACCAGCAGCTATTTCAATGGTTAGGACCATTTGTAGAGATGATGTAACTGATAAGTTAGAATCAATTCTATTTTTGGTTAACACTATTAAAGAAAAACACATTTTATGTTTGAAAATATTCTAAAACAACTGATACATTTAGTGATTTCCAACCAATATCCAACCAATGGTGTTTATACATTATAGAAATCCTGATGATTATTTTGAAGAATTTTTATTGTGTAAGCCGCTTTCTATAACCACAATTGGCTTAGATATTTTGAAAAAGTTGATGATTTTTTTTTTGATGAAAAAATCGGACAATGATTGATATTGGTTAGAAATCATAATTTCGATTACTATTATTACTATCTTTTTTTTTTTTTATTATGGTCGCGAATAGTTTAATTTTTAATTTCAAAGTCACGTTAATAAAAGGTTGGGAAGTACTGGTCTTTAGTAAATTATGTAATCTACGAAATAAATATTTATCTTATATAAACTTTTAAAAACATTTAGTTACTCTTAATTTATAAAGCTCTACTCAGACCGATTTGGACATATGAATTTCAATTACGGGGCCCGACAAAAATAATTAACATTAATATAATACAAACGTTTCAAAATACATCACTTCGACGAATTTTAAACATTCCGTTATATATTTCTAATTTAACGTTATATAACGATTTCTATATGAAAACAATAGAAAAGGAAGCAGGAATTTTTTATTTACGCATTCATAAAAAACTCTAAGTCCATCCCAACCCTGGACTATGATGAATGCGTGTGTGCGACTAAAGTGGACGAGTGAATTAATCGCTCAATGTTATCGGACAGGTCGTTACACGCTCACACACGCGCGATTTTGCTATACAGCGTGTAAATTCGGTCAATGTTATCGAGGCATAATACTTGAATATATTAAATATAAAAATGGTTATCATGAATCATGATATATTAATAATAAAAACTTAATCAATGTTATAGAATATGGAACATGTATATGTATTTATATAATTAATAGTTCAATATTTTTATACATTTATGCAACAAAGCAATATCCGATAAAAATATGCGGAGTATTGTTGCATTCTAGGTTGATGAAGGATTTAATCTTAGCAAGGTGAATAATTGTACACTTAGTACATAGTAGTAATATTGTGCTTATTATTAGTTATCGCTGTTGTTGGATATTACAGTTTTGTGTACATCTATGAAACATTCATAATAAATTAATAGATGTACACGCAAACATAGTACTTTAACAATATGTATTGTACAAGGTCTTCCATATAGTATATGCGATCGCCGATTTCTCTGCGAAATACTTAAACCAGACATTTTGAATTGAAAAATTGTAAGCATTAAATCATTGGTGATTCAAGTCGGGACATTTTTCTGATCGCTGTCGATGAACAATTATTGTTGTGTATTTCTATCATTTTCAACACCGCCGCAGTATAAATATAGGTTATTGGTCGAATGGTTCATGAAGTGTTCAATGGGAAGCAATCACAATTTTTAGAAGAGTTTTATTTTTGTAAGCTGGGAACACTAACAAAATATTTCTGTATTACCGTTGATAATGGCATAGAACAGGATATTATTATGAAATGCAATACTTCAGACGGCTTGGGCCGTTACACGTTACAGTACATTTATTTGCACCACGGAAACCTTTTTCAACATCAAGAGAACAGGGCATTCCCTTATTTTATCATTAAAATAACATTTATAAAATGTAACGAAAAAAATAAAAAATTAAACAATAATCAAGAGACCCGTATGCAACGCTTGCTTTTTATACACAGCCCTTGATGATGGAACTCGACTTACGAACTATGTTAATTGGGCATTATATTATAGGTATTTACGCGTGCACTATATGTGGCGCGTACGCATGGCAATCACGTTTTCGGTTATCCCCAGTTCGGTTAGGTACATACCCGTCGTCTACAGGCTTTTCTTTCTACGTCTCCGATGATAACGAAATAAAAACAAAAAAATATAATATATATATATATATATATATATATAAATCAGTTATGGCTCAGTGTTCCCACGGACTTTTCGCGTTATCGTTATGATAGTCGTCGAAACGCACCTGTTTCATATTAATTCATTCCGGTGCCTTGGTCGCAACGTTTCTAAACAGTATGATTATTAATTAATATATTACACCGACGAATATAATTATTATTGTTTATTTTTACATATATTATTACTTATTCGCGGCGGCGTCAATACAGCACTGCGCTCGGACCGTGGTTCAGTCGTAACAGACGTTTTACCCTGCTCGTTAGCCGGTCGTTTCGTTTCGGCCGAAAAATAATAATTATTCTAATCGCATCGATTACGCTCGAGGAACATTATTGAGTTTCAACGCATTTATTGATTTTATTTATTTTTTTTTTACTGTTTTAAAGTCGTATTTATCTGGTGATTTATTTATTTTTTCTGATCGTATTTATCTAATAAAAATTTATATTTTTTTTTATCAAATCGAATACCACCGAGATGGGAGGTCAACCTACTAAAATAACGTAAGTGGCTTTAATATTCGTACTGTTCAATGTTTATGTATTAATTAATCGTTACATTCCTTTTGGAATTTGATTCGTACGCGTCTGAAGAAAATTCATAAGTCACGTATTCTATTTGGGATTATCCGTTGTATAATCTGATGACCACGTTACCGAGTTGCAAGCGTGTTCGGCAATTTGAAAGTTATAAATGCGTTTTAAAATGATAACACATGACATGTACGACTACAGTGCGCCGTTCTATTATTTACCTGTAGACATTTGATAGATGCTATTTTTGTAATCACTCATGTAATGCTCAACCGTTCCCTTCGTATAAATCTGATCTGATAAAAATTCCAAAATTAACAATCTACCTGTTTTGAAATGAATAAGTTTAATACATTTAACTTGAATTACATAACATGCGGTTTTTTTATTTTTATTTTTACTTAAGACCACTGAACGACGTATATCTTGTTGATTATAATGTAATGAGTATTATTAAAATCAGTATTGAGTTGCAATTGAGTAATTAATTGTAAACCTCGAATTTAAGATCAGGACTGAACGTTTAGACTTATATGTATATATAGATCTTAAAACGTACGCTTAATTGAAACTAGGTACACCGACGAAATGTGTCACAATATTGTGAGCGATATGCGGCGCTTACGGTATTTCAGTTTTGATTTTCTCTTATTGGTTTCGTGTGTCTTGTAGTCCCTGCCCTTGCAAGTGTAAACATAAATGTCCGGCAGCAGCGGAACTGCAAAACGGGAAAAAATCTGTGGACAACCGTCTCGGGAGTTTTGTAAAAATTTTCAAGCCCTCGGCTCGTTCGTCTGATGAAACCTCGTTGAACGGTTGTGAAGTACACGAAACTCCGGGTGGTAATGGATGTAGCGTTGTAGAGGTTTTCACGGACGCGGAGGACGAGTGCTTGTGCAAGTGCAACCACGAACGGTCCCCCGCCGAGATGACTCCGCATCAGTGAGTCAAATTTCGTGTTAGTGTGTGTACGTATGTGTTGTGTATATGTGCGTGTGCACGAGCGCACCAGGAGCTGAGCGATTATTTTTTCTATTTCAATTTCAATATCAAAGTAATTTTTCATAGTATTTTTGGTACAACCGAAAATCTTGCTTCAGATTGTAAGGTTTGAAATCTAGTTAGGTCGTATAGAAAAAAAAATATATATATTTAATTCCGAATATGTCATTCGCAGCTCACCTATGTGGACGTCCGCGACACAATTTGTTGTATCATTATGTTTGTTTAATGCTTCGTTATGTTTTAACTTACTAACAGCCGATTATGTATCATTGTTTAGATTGAAATACGAGATTGGTCAAGTATTTAATAACACCAAGAAATATACCATTTGAGTCTTATATTTTTTCAGTTTTTTTGTATAGATTTTTTTTTTTGTTGACACTCGTCGGTAATCGTTAATAATATTGTATTAATCAAATTCAATCATTTACTTATAGCAGCTTACCTAATGACGAGGAAAAATATTCGCTTCTTCTGAAAAATGCAATAGCTCAAAAACCTATTGTTCGGGAACAATATACATTTGATGTGAAAACTAAATTTATGAAAACGTTAAATATTATATTTTGAGATTTATCAATGTGGAAATACCAGACTTGAAGCATTATTTCGGTGATGTCTGAAATTATTAACTATCAATTCTTTGTTTAAATTTAATCCATTAATTATAATACGTGATCCACACTCGTGCTTATTATTGGCAAATATAGCTTTACAATTTGTTGCAGTTTTTAAAATTGAATGTCGGTGTAGGTGAAATTTATGGTTTATATTATATATAATCGGTGATATCATCTTAATCCTGTATGTTTTTACGTGACTAAAAATGATAGGTAGGTAAACAATTCATGCAAATCATGTGATGTAATATTGAGACACAAGTACAGAACAAAGCGCAACTTTGATAAAAATGAAATACGCAATTTTGAGGGAAATACTCCTGGTATAATGTGGCGAACAAATTTTCAGTTCAAGCATACCAGTTTTTTTCGGTAACCGATCATCATTAAGTCGTTGTAGCGCGGTGCTCGATTGTGATAATCCGGATTCCCGAATGGGAGTTCTGAACTAGTCATCGAGACACTTTTGAGTCTCTCGTGGCCATAGCTTAGTCATCGTGGAACTTATTCGGCATCTTCTCGTACACGCTCTTGTCGCGTATTTTTACCATTCTACCGAATTCTGGTGTAAATACCATTAAACGGCGTTCGAAATGCATACGAAAACAAACACCTTGAATAAACACACACACCAAGTGGCACTTGGTTCTGAATTTAGAGGGAGGGCATCAATTTATACAGAAGTAAAATAAATTCCAGAAAAATTGTTTCTATGAAACATTTCATTAATTATAGCCCCTTTCTCCCCATAGGCGTAACTAGAGCTTATATTTTTGAGGGCTACCGAGGTCAATTGTACCAAATATCTCACAGAACCACTGGGGCGTATCCCACATCCAATTTACCAATATAAATACTGAAAAAATGTATCATTACTCGCTACTATAGGTTCAATTCAAATTTTAGCAAGATTTTAGCTCGATTTTGTGAACCAAATACCAAATTTTGATTCTAGATATTCCTTAGTAAAGCGAAAGTCGTAATTCATCGAATACAAAAAATTGTCGTGTATTGAGATTAGGCAGAGATGATTAGATTTCATCGCAATCTCAAACACAAAATTCAGAGTTATATTATTTTTTATCTAGGAGGGCTATGAAAATATTTATGAGGACTATGGCCTCCCTCGTTATTACGCCCTGATCACTGCACACCTACCGTGACTGTCTGCACACCGTACACATGTTGAAATAGTAAAAAAATAGTTATATACGTCGCGAACGATAAACGGCATGCGTTATCACCGTCGTCGGCAGCGGATTATAAATAGCACTCGAGAGGCCACGAGTTTACGTGTTGTTTTCGTTTAAAGGTTATCAGTTGCATTAGCTCGACTTTTACGACTCGGCGTACGAAATATTATTATTTATACGTGTACGCGCTTTTACCTGTTATTTCAATTATAACTTTGTATAATATTATTCGTTGTTTTCAAATGTTTTTCACTCCCGTAGCCGTTCCTGTATTATAATAGTAAGTTTACCGCATAGAATTTGGCTACTAAAAAAATAACCGGTACAGTTTTAGTTGCCGTCAAACGATCGGTTTTATCTATTTTGTATTTCTTCCGCTTCCGCTTGTCTCTTCTGCCTACGTTTATTGGAAAGCTTCAAAACGATAACATTTGTCTTGCTCGTGTCTTGGTTTATTAGGTTTTTTGATTTTCCGACCGGCGAACGTTGTTCTATTGTTAAAATCGGCGAATCTCTCATTTGACCGACTTCCAATTGTTGAATTATTTTCAATTATGTAAAAATGTGTAGGTACAAAGTACAATATCATATTGTAAATACATTAAAAATGTGAGCCAACACGAAACTAGTAGTTACCCTATTTTATACTTTTGACATGCGTTTTTAATAACACTCACTAGTGTATAAAATTATTACTCATTAAGTATTGTTAAAAATACCAAATTTATTTTTAGTTGTGCCAGAGTGTGTGTGTTTATTGTGTGTTGAGTATAAACAATTATGTAACTGTACCACAGTAATAATTCTAGTCTTCAATAAGGTATATAAATTAGTTGTGCACCTGTAAATATATTTCTACCAGCTTGTAAGGCTGAGATTCACATAATGAGTTAATTTGATTAAATTCACTAATGACTTTTGTATTTTATCGGCCATCAAAATATTTGTTGTTGGTTTTATGTTAAAAGGTCAATCAGATTAGATTGTTGTTTTTGAAATGTGTTTGTATGTTATTTATAATGTTAATAATTAATTATTCCCGTTGGCAAAATTATGATCATTCTACTTTTGTTCTTAATTATTTTCATGATTGTTTCAATTTTTTTCTTGTCAATTCGGCCTATATGTGATGTCATCACATTTGGATTGACTAAATTATTTTACAGGGATAGAGCTATGGACATCAAGCTGCCTAATAATCATCAAGTACGTGTTCTAACGTTAGAAAACGGTTACTTTCAAGACAACACTTTATATCGTCTTAAAAAAGGTAAAATATATATATTCAACTAATATTTTGTATCTCTTGTAACATAATTTTCACCTTTTTTAGGATGGTATTTGGAGTTTCGAGTGGGACCATCACTTTTTGGAAATGATATTAACTTGTACACTAATATACCGGCAGAAGGATCTAAGTTTGATAGAAAAACTTATCGTCGCCTGGATTGGATTCGAGAATGGTCTAATGATGATATAACTAATGATGATTCTTCACTATCATGTCTTCTTCAGATGAATAATGCTGGTTCTTTTCATTTTTACTATGAATTTAAAGGGAAAAAGTAAACTTCTTGTATTAGTTAACAGTTTTAAATATTTAATTTAAAAATATATATTTATTTTTAAGGAAAGGAAGTGGTTATATATGTGTTGATCCAAATTTGGTAGCTGGAGGTAAAGAAATTCCACTAGAATCTTTACAAACTGTTTCTGTTTTAGCAAAATGTTTGGGACC
Source organism: Sipha maydis (assembly GCA_034509805.1). Lineage (NCBI taxonomy): Eukaryota > Metazoa > Arthropoda > Insecta > Hemiptera > Aphididae > Sipha > Sipha maydis. The sequence goes on along the minus strand of JASXSY010003433.1, from coordinate 3,563 downwards.
ATTTTCTTCTTGGAAATCAAAGTTGCAAGTTGCAAAAGAATCTGAATACAACATAATTCATTTTACACCCATACAAGTATGATTTGAAATCTTTTGTAATAGTTTTCAAATATGTATTAAGTTAATTTATGCTTCTATCCGATGGCTACTAAATTCAATCAATTATATTAATTTTTATGAGATTCACTATTTTTTTTTAGGTTTTTATGTATTTTAGTTATAACTAAATATTTAAATTATGCATTTATATATATCAATAAATTATGCTTGTTTTTTAACTGTATGTAGTTTTATCAATTTTCTCTTGATTCTATAAAATAAAGAGTATTTAACTGTTATAAATTCTTATAAATTAGTTGTATACTCTTTTAAGCTTATGATGGATTTTTTTGTCCTAGATATTAAACATATATTTAAAATAAGTTTTATATTTAGTAAATTATCTATATATTTAAAAATATATAATTAGTTAAAATATATTTAAATAATAATAATAATTATACATAATTGTTTATGTAACCCGGGTAGTTAAGTTAACTAATATTTTTTTATGAATATTAGTTACCATATTAATAAAGCATGAAGATAATTTACTTGGTAAATAGAAATAATTAATAATGTTTAATATAAAAATAATTTAATATTTAGATATTTCTATAATTTATAGGAACTTGGAGGTTCGAGGTCATCATATAGTTTGCAAAATCAACTGGCGTTAAATCCATCTTTCAATGATGATAAACATGTAGTCACGTTTGATGATATTAAGACTTTGACCGAAGAAATTGAAAAAGAATGGAATGTAATATTTAAGTTATAGTTAATGTATATTGTTTAACACATTTAAAATCAAGATTTAATATTCTATCTTAGATGTTGAGTCTATGTGATATAGTTTTGAATCACACAGCCAATGAGAGTCCCTGGCTAATGGAACATCCTGAAAGCACATACAATTTAGTTAATTGTCCATATTTAAGACCAGCATACTTATTAGATTATATTTTGTATAATTTTACGGTTGAAGTTTCTAAAGGTATGTGGGAATACTCTGGAGTACCTGTAATTGTGAATAATGAAGAACATCTTGGGGTGAGTATTTCAAACTTGTCTAATAAGTAATAATTCTATTTTGTTTTTCTTACTTGCATATACATATGACAATGGATAAATAAAATATTAGATATTATAGAAATAGTAATAATTTATATTATTTAGTTTTAGACTCAATTTATATTCTTAAATTTAAAAAAAATATTTAAATTAACTTTAGTTAGCTTTAGTTGTAGATCTACCTTTTTTACTCACTTATCCTACGTAGATAAAGTATGATATCTATTTACAATAATTCAGATTATTTATTTTTTCTTTTCATTTCTGGATTGACTAAATATTTTATTTATTTTTACAGTCAATAAGACATGCATTATTAGCAGTTTTATTACCAAGGGCAAAAATCCATGAACTGTTTCAATTAAATGTTGACAAAATTGTAACTGAATTTCAAAATAAAGTTCGTACTGGTCCTCCTCCATTAGCTAATAAATCAATAATTAATGAAGAAGTAACACTTATACCAGACCCAGAATTTTGCCGTTTAGGAGCTACAATTGATATGAACAAAGCATTGAAAAAGTACAATATATACAGGTAAGCTGAACTGAATATATATTTATTTTATTTTATCATAACTATTTTCAATATAAATATTTTAGAAGTGATTGTTTTGATGAAGATACTAGACTTCAACGTTGTAGTTTTGAATTGAAACTTAAATTAGAAACTTTGAACCAAAAAGTATTTGATGAAATTCAAGGGCATTTGGTGGCAGCAATAGATAATTGTATTGCTGGCATTAGATATTTTAGAGTTCAACCAGATGGTCCTAAGCTTACCAGTGTTTCCATTTCTAATCCTCTTGTACCAAGGTAAAAATTAAATACTATTAAATAAATACAATCAGTCTTATTCTATGAGGCTAAAATCGAGAAACATAAAATATGTTTTTGTAGAGATTTTTTCTTTAAAAGCCTGATTATAGCATAATATTCTTAGTTAAAAATACTTCTGAATTGAATTTTATTAATTTAATTTTTAACATTTGTGTTCAGATATTTTAAAGATTACGAGGGTTACAGTGCTGATGAGATATTATATTCTCCCAACGGGCAATATGTAATGGCTCATAATGGATGGGTGATGGGTGGTGATCCACTTCAAAATTTTGCTGGACCTGACTCCAATACTTATTTACGCAGAGAATTAATTGCTTGGGGTGATAGTGTGAAATTGAGGTAATTTACATTTTATTGTATTTAATCTTATTAAATAATTATTAATAATTTTAGTCTGAAAATATTCTCATAATTTATTTTAAATATTATCTAAAAATATACTGTAAATCTTTATTTTCATATATGTCTTATAATTGCAATCAATCCTTATAATTATTATTTATTTCTATACCTGAGAATTGATTGATTTTAGATATGGTGATGAACCTAAAGATTGCCCTTTTCTTTGGAATCATATGCAACGTTATGTGGAACAAACTGTTACAATTTTTCATGGTGTCAGATTAGATAATTGCCATTCAACACCATTACATGTAGCTGAAGTAAATTGATGAGTTATTTTGTAGAATTTTAATCAATATTAAAGAGAGAAAAAAAAAAGTTATTATATTTTTGATATTTTATTAATTTAGTATTTGCTTGATGCTGCTCGAAAAATTAGACCAGATTTGTATGTTGTTGCCGAATTGTTTACAAATTCAGATGCCACTGACAATATATTTGTTAATAGACTAGGAATTACATCACTTATTCGAGGCAAGGAACATTTTATATTATATTTTATTAATGGTTTAATTATAAACCTTTGTTAAATTCTTGGACAAAATACTAGTTATTTTCAAAGCTGGATGGTTAACATAATTAATAAGAAATTTTTGAATTATTAATTATTATTAAACTTAGGAACTTCTACCTGTAAAAAACATGCAAATATGTCTTAAAAAGAATAAAATAAATATTTACTAAATATGCTCTAAACATTTTTAATTTTACTAAAAAATTGATTTATACTATTAGACATTTTCTTTTATTTTCAAATGTTGTTTAAAAGCAAATTTTTATATTTTGAAAAGCTTCATTCCGCATTGAGGAGAGAAAAAACCAGTATATACTTATAATATAATAAATCATCATTTGTTAGATCTTCAGGCAATCAAAAAAATTAATATATAGCATACAGTAAGATATATGAGTAACTATGATATAATATGACCTTGTACGACACGTAAAAGCAATATATTGCTAAAATACGCTCTAAAAATTAAAAACTAAAATATGCAAATATATGTAAAATAAAATTGAGGATTTAGGTTCTTTACATCATGAACAGTACTTCTGTCTGTTTGCTATTTTATTAATCTTCCAAAAAAAATAAGGAAATACTAGAAGTCCTTAAGCCTAATTATTTATACAATTAGTAATGAGAACTCTATACATTTATAAATGTTAATCATAATAAATTAAGTAAAAATTTTTGTTTGCTATAAT
>JASXSY010003432.1:0-20970 GCA_034509805.1 Sipha maydis | reverse complement strand
GTCTTAAGCGGCGATTACCATTGCGCGCTGGTGCAAGTGTAACGATTCGACGACTAACTAGTGATTGATAGGATGCCATTATTATTACTATTACTATAACTCTTGTACATATAAATAGCTGTACAATGTACGCAGACTAAGTACGTATACCTATAATAGTACATAACTGTATGCCGGCGGCGGAGCTACCGGGTAATAATATTAACTCCCCTTCCACTCTGTCAGCCAGTTCTGCCTGTAAATATATTTTCACCCACGTCTTCTCTACCATTATTTTTTTTTTTAATAATTTTTAACTGCATGTGTATGGATAATATAAACGCAGTAGGTATGACCGAAAAGTAGAAAATGATTGACTAACCGTTGGGCTTTTTGTTTCGCTTAATATTCAACCACGGCGTTGTTAAAGATTACGATTGCGACGAACGGTGGGAAAGCCTAGGTGAAGTTAAGCGCGTAGGATAATGAAAATTTAAAATATTTATATATACCTATTATATAAATTTATGATAATTCATAGGTACGAAGTTATTGGTCTGGCAATACTCGTGTCGACTAATACTGTACAGAATTCACTGATGTACGGTTTTTTGAATATATATCGAAAATTAAGGACAAAATCGATCATTTATTAATTTTTCGAAAATAATTAGTTTCTCGTCGTCAGTCATCAGTCTATTGTTAATGACGACGACAGACGCATATGTTTGAAAAAATAATGATTTTGTTGTCGTCATTGTTCAGACGGATAAATTAAGTATGTTTTTTAGATGGTTTTTTCTCTTTACATTTTTACATTACGTAGCACTACAGTTAATAACACACAGAATTTACTCTACAAACGATGACCCAAAATCAATCTCTCGTCGTCATAGAAATGTCTGCTTCTCTTTATATACATATGATAACAAGTATAATATAATAAAACATGTAGGGTTAGGTTGTGAAGTATTCACATTGCTTAGAACAACATTATAGTCTCTACTATTCGTTTTCATACATTATACTCGTAATACCATGTCGTGTAATTTCGTCGTCGATTCGGTCGATATCAGTTTGTTGCCGATTTTATGTAAAGCGTACGGGATGCTTTGGTTTCGTGTTGCCAAAGGAGTAAAAAGGTAGTCTCGTTTATCGGGTGGTGAATACCTCCTACACCTGTATTAGAGTATGCATGCATACAAAAAGAAAACCATAAAAAAAAAAATCGTTTACGCGTAGTGTGACTATTATGTTCACATATCTTACTAGTTCCGAGGACGATGACACATCTGTCACCACGTCCGGCAAATATTTTCCGGTCAGTTAAAAAAACACGCAGACTGTCGAACTTTAAAGATTACGCGAAAATCATAACTAAGTGCGTTTTGTTCTCTTTGTATGTGTATATAACTCCATGTTTCACATATACACACTCATACACACACACATATATATATTCGTTTAAAATGACGTCCCGTGGTGGATGCTGCAGTAAGATAGAAGATGGAGAGAAAGCAATAATGACGCACTCGCGATTTTTCTCCAGCCCCTCTCGACTATCGTCCCAAGTACGTGACCGGTTTTCCCAATAGAGCAATTTATCTTTTTTCGGCCACTGGCGTTTCCTAGCGCGAACTCTTCCCTCCGGACATCTACCTCTCCCCATTTCCAATTCACGCCTCTACACGTCTTCCTTAAAGGCGTCCACGCGTGTATATGCTGTGTGGCGCATAAGGGGTCGTCTTCCGCGTGAGAAGTTTCTTTTTTTCTTTTTCATTTTTGTCATGTGCTCGTAAAGATATTTTTTCAAGGGTGTGGTAGACTTTGTATTGTTAACGGTACACTCGGGTTCTTGCTCTCTACCAAACCGTCTCAATCTCTACCCTCTCCCCCACCCATCATCATGCATCCGAGTCTGGGAAAAAACGAAGATTTTTGACGAGTAAATAAAATCAGCCCTCACCTACTCTACAGCATTAATAAATGTCCACTCGCCAACGGTGGTGGACTTCATGTTTTTCTCACTCGCTGCACATAATGCACTCGTTCTTTGTATTGTACTAATGTATCGATTTTTTTCATTTTTGTTTCAGTGTTGGAAGTATTGCGAAGTTCTGCAGATCGAAGGCAAGAACATGAAGAACATTTGCGAACACAACTGCGTAAGTATATATACGTTTAGAATTATCTGCAAGCTTCCCTGCCATAATAAATATATACACATCATTAACGAGTTTTTCACTTTTTTTATATCAAATCTGTTGGAATTCGTCCAAGATTACAAGTGCAGCTGCGTGAGACTGTAAACACCCATTATGGTATTTTGTGAAAATTGTTTCACTTGTTCGCAAATACATTTTATGAAATATCGTTACGTTTACAACAGAACTGTACTCGGCTGACGGTTTTACTGTAAATAAAAAAAAAATCCAGTAATATTTAGTGTTGATTTGGAGTGTTTTAATCAGTAAATTATATCTCACAACTCGTAAATTGCATCAATACAACTATACGTGCTTAGTAAACGCAATGAAGTATACTTTTTTAGAAGTATGTTGAACGTGCTCTCCTTTATATAGTTAATAAGAAGGCTTCTTGGGAAGTAATATTCTCTTTTATTTATGACTCTCGTGTATAGTTCTTATTTTGTTCAGGGAAAATCGTATTGTGTCTGTGGATATAAAATAATACAGCGAAATTTGAATTATTCTTTTCGAATGACACGTAAAAGAATATTTTTTTTCTTTGAAAACACAAAAAAAAATGTGGCTTGAGATGTACACGGAAAGTGTTGTCGTTGACCACAAAATGAGGTCGAGTTTTTAAGCACACACCTCGTTCCCGATCGCATGTGGATACAATGCGCGTTGAAACCCAATGGATTTGCCTGGAGGCTGTAAAATCAGAACACTAGTGGTGGTAGTGTGCACATGCATATTACCTATTTATGTATATCATACACATACATGTTAATCGTAACTATAATCCGCAACTGTGTGCTATCACATGTTTATATAAATATAAATTTATATATAGATCAGTAGAGCACTGTATGTAATATAAGTGTATACATAACACTTTATACATACGAGTACGTAGTAGTTGTAATACCGGTACACACAAAGTTTGACAACAGTGGAGGTGGCGTAGAAAGAGTCGAGTTACCGCCGACGTCACATACTAGATGTACTACATACGCGGTCGAACATTAAACCGATAAGTTGTCGGAAACCCGATTCAAAAACACCGTATATCTACGTTTTGTATTCCGTCCGGTCTAGTGTCTTACAGTAATGTATAACGTCACATCTTGTGGCGACGATTTATTATGGATATGCTAGTCTTCTCTGTAGTGCTCCCGCAGATTAATTAATCTAATATTCGAAAACCCGACAGTGGTTGTGTGATGTATAAGTAATCCGATAAGATTATTTTGAGATTTCGATACGAAATACGTCTTGCACGAAGCAAGGTATTTCTTCAACTCAGAAAACTTCCCATTTTCTACGTATATACAGTGGTGGCGTGAACTTATAATTTCAATGACGCAGTTGACAATTCTCAACACCTAATCTATTGGCACTTATCTATTGGCACTATTGCGCTATTGATTATTGTGAATTCAATTTACATTCAATCGATTACATTAAAACAAGTTCCCAATTTCTACTCAACTACAAACGTCAACTTTCAACATCCACCCACCTACCATTTTTTTTCGTGACGCAGCTGCGTAAAATTAACTCCGTTCACGTCGCCACTGCGTATATATTACGACTATTTCGAGCGTTAATGAGGTGAAACTTGTTATGATCCACACCACCTTCAGGAAAACAAACCACGTTGGGCATTTTAGGGTTACCCGCTCGCAATTTGCATCAGCCTGGACGTGATGGTTCCCGGATCAACTCTTTTGCCAACGTAACTTAATAAGCGATGTATGCGTTGACTCAATTTTGAAAAGACAACACTACGCATCGTATATATATCATGTAATTATTGTGTTATTAACCTTTGAGTTTCTATGTTAGCACTATATAAGACAAGCGGAGAAAAATATTTTGCTTAGATATTCACGGTTTATGGTTAAACAATGTACTCGTGTATTCATAGGTTTAACGATTTTCAACTAAAACACTGAAACCAGCGTTTAATCTAAACATTAGAATGATTTATATTTGCTTTTAGTCGCAATAAAATCTCACGTCATTTCCAGTGTTTATGTAAATACAATTTGAAGTAGTCAGTATTCGTATATATTATCTACATATATATATTGTTTGAATTCTCCAAAAATACAAGTATAATCACCATAAGTCGTATAATTATCAGAATAGTGGCTTGTAATCAAGTTTTTTTTTTAACTTACTAGATACTTTGATTTTATTATTTGATTTATGAAAGAGCCAAATTTTTTCATCTTTTAATATTTGCATTGTAAATCAACATAATTGAAATCATTGTAATTTGTTTTATAGCACCGTAAGTCATAATAAGAGTAATAACAATTATAATGACATTAATTAAAATGCCGTGACCTTGAACGTTGTGTGTATGGCTGCGGTTTTCGTTTTTAACTCAGTCTTCCGTTCAAACGCACACCGTTTGTTTTGGACGTGTGCGCTGGATCAAAGGGTGAATTAACATTTATTGTGTCGACAACGGTAGTAAAAGATATTTTATTTGAATCATGCGTGATAGTTTACTCATGTAGTAATAATATGTTATATGCTTTTAATCAACGGTTTCATTCAAAGGCTATCCGTCACCAATAAGTACCATATACGGATACCGCTATTGATAGCAGCACGTTGTAAGCATTGACTTTATGAACTATACATTCTATATCATAGGTATACGCAGGGTACAGAATTTTTTTTAATTTTGTATCATTGGTCACTTATCGATTTACTAAAACTAAGTGTACATTCAAAAATAACCGTAAAGGAGAGGTTAGTCTATTCGTGTTGAAAAATAAATGCGTTCCTATAATTTGTTGCTTTTCATAACAACGCTGTTATTTTATTCACTTATAGTAAATTACTGATCATTATTCAGAATTAATTATTAATTAATTAATTATTAAATTAAGCGTACAAACGATCATGTGTGTCTGTCGATGAATAAAATTGCCACCATTACCAGATTTATTGAGTAATATATGTTTTGTAGGCGTATTACTCGTAGATTAAGTAAATTTTCTTTTTTTGTATTTCATAAGATAATTTATGGCAATTTTTTGGGAAATAAAAATTGATCATCATCAAAATATGAATATTTATTAATACTTATAACATTTTTTTCAAAGTCTAGAATACATTACATAGAACGACACGTGTCAATTGATTCCCCAAGGAAGTCCATAATACTTTTTAAAGATTATTTAACTTTTATCACAACCAAAAATATACCTATGACAGTATTAAACGACCTCATTTTCGCATTTAAATGGTTTTTTTTTCTGACAAAACCCAAATTGAAACACATATTTCGTATTTTTCCACCAACATTATATACTGCTTCGAGGTAAGAAATATAATAAATGAGCATTAAAAACCGTGGAATTCCCTTAAGTAACGGCTTGTTTTTTCGTCGCGCGTTTCCGGTACTTTTCATTTCTCAACAATGGTGAACCTCGGGAATTAAAATGTTGCTGAAGGTGTACCAGTAGAATATAACTTTTATATTTATGAATATCAAAAAGCATCAAATTTTTTTTTCGATTTTCATAATTTGTAATTTGCTTGACTCATAAAGATTATAAATGAAATGCGTTTTAAAAGAACTTAGTTCTTAAATGTTTAATTTTTAAATGTCTGTATCTCATGTTTTATACATCTCATTTGTATGATTTCTACGACAAATTTAAAACATTTCTAACTGCCTCCACATGTCAGTACAGTAAACGACATGCTGTATAAATAAATAATTGAATATAATGAGTATAGTCCTTAGAGTATTTATGATATATGGTATAGTTACAAATATGAGTGTGTGTAACTAGATAACAACTATTATATTACTATTTATATGAGTATTACTCTATGGCGTACCTATTTACAAGTGGGCTAAAGAATATAGCGATGTACATGACAAATCAGTAGAATATCAATAATATCGATTATCCATGTAATTAAAAATGTACCATTAAATTCCATTATCGTTTCTGTTTTACCTGCTTGCGGACATTGACTATAATTTCCTCTTAATATTGAGTTATATCGAGTTGATTAATTAGTTATTATGCAAGTAATTGTGGGTATAGCTTAAAACATGAGATTTAAAATATTGATGTAAAATGAGTATATTTTTATAAACTGTTCAATATCTTACAATCATATTGGAGTCAGGAAAATAATGGTTGAGTGCGTAAATATCCGCGTATAACGGTGTTATCCGAAATTAAACGATTTTACACCCCCGCGGTGAAGACGAGCAATAACTATTATACGTAGTGATGATGACGACAAAACATGTGTTGTATTACGAGTTTTGCAATGTATAACGTTGTGGTGAAACGCTCCCGTTGGGTGGTAAGTATATATTATAATACGGTATTATCCGAAATTGGGTTTTGTCACGTGAGTGAAATAATTGCGTAAAAACCACATACAGACGTACAAAAGACCTCTACCCCCTGGTTCTTTGAAATGGCAAGTAAATGGCAGTATTATTTCTCTCGTCTCATAACGTGATATTTTTGAGTTCAATATAACGATTACAATTGTGATTTAGTAGTTACATTATACCAACTGTTCGATTTCTAACTATAAAAGTTAATAACATAAGGATTATACGAACGAATAAAGCCAGAAATTCCAACCGTTTATCGATTTTAGTATTTTATTATGTAGGTATCTCGTCTGCATTCCCTATAAGAAATTTTTATGTAAAAAAAATTTTAATTAATTGAATTATCCTAGGTTTGACTAGCTGCTGATAACTATTGGCCGCGCAGCTAATTCAATTAAAGGACCTAATTTCTCGAATTCCAGTCCAACCGATCTATGAACAATTACTATTTATATTTGTGTGTATACATATCTAGACATAAGAAACGATTACCAAATCTGTTTTTAGATGTAGAAAAAAAATTTATTATGATTGTATTAGATATAATCTATAGATACAAAAGGGGAAAAAATTGCTTGATTAGTGAATTCAGAGAATTTGTTTCTTGTCAAGAAAATCAGCTCTAATCAAAAAAGATTATAGGTATATGTATAGTATTACAGCTACAGTGACCAAATATAATGTAATTACATTTAAAAACTGTCTCTTTGTAGTTAAGACCATAGAAATAAGATCCTATTATTTTTGTTGAACCACTGTTGAACGTATATGTTTTATGTTTCATTTTATATATATATATATATATATATGTATGTATGTATGTATGTATGTCTATACATTTTCAAATCTTCTAGATTTGTCATCGCGGCTATGTGATTAAATTTCATTTTGTTCTTTTTAAAATCCCAACAAAGGATAACGGTTGTGCTCGTTAATCCTTTTAAAGCGCTCAATAGGAAAAAAGCTCTGAAAATGTTCCGGTGAGTTTTTAATTTTTTTTTTTATAAATCTGTAATGACATACCGGTGCGCAACAATTGAATGAAATTTGAATAAAGAACTCCGGCGTGATGACCAAGAAACAGGGGAGGAGAATGTGAGCAGGGAGTGGTAAAAAGAAAAAAAATCCCCGGTTGAATATTATAACAGTGTTGGAAGACTTTCACGACGAACTCGATGAATAATTCATAATACTTTTTTCTTACTATACAGATTTATTTTTTCCTCTTTAAATTCTTAAATTAAAGCAATCGTTTCAGCGGTAATTTTAGTCTTGCAGTATAAGCGGGTGTGTGTTAGCACGAGTATGTGTGCATGTCCTCGTGTGTGTATGTGTTCATATTTGGCCTCTAGGTATAAAATAATAACACTAATAACGATAATAATAATAATAAAAATATAAACTGGTAGCTACTGTTTATTTCTCCTCTACCCTCGAGAATTCCACAACCAATTCATGTCTTCTATGTACGCCAAACACTCAGAATCGTCATCTATAGTCGCCGTAGTTAAAATAATAAACGAGTGCGCATCGCTGATAAATTTACTCAAAATAATAAGTTTCCGCGGGCTATGTATAGCTACGGTTTCTACACAAACTCGTGGATGAATTCTGGACGTGATTACTCCAATATCGTCAGTAATTTTATGTATATAATATACACAAAGAAATAATGATAACGCCTCCTGCTCTGCAATAATATCTCATAGTACCGCATATTACCGTCATCACGGTTTACCTCCAAAGAAAAAAAAATTATATTTTCGTTTTTTTTATATCGTATCATTTTGATGGTTGTATTGTGTTTCTAGTTTTGAACAACCTATATGCACGTGGCAGACGAGTTAAAGAAAAGTCCACATGTACGTTGGATAGAACTTTATGGGTTAATCGATGACCTGATGGATAGAGTGGTTTTGCTGGTAAATCCTTGGTTCTAAGGGACAAATTAATTCTGTGGAAACAATACTTGCTTGCGTGCCCTATCCATTTTTGTAGTACTTATTGATTTTTATAAGGTGATTCAACAACAATAATATTATTATACAACGATGACAGCTATGCTACATGCGTATTTATATCGCTATAGATTTGTAATTTGTTTTTATTACATTCGAGTGGTAAATTGCGCAAGAGAGTCTATTTTTCGACTCTTTGAGGGTTAGTCATTATGTTCCATACCACAAAGATATGATGTATTTATTTCCAATAAATTTGATTAGTTCGTTGATAAATGTCATTTTCAATAAAATCCCGGTTAAGGTCAACATTTTTTTTTTAAAACTTTCAATTTGAAAATTAATCATCTGCGTTCAAAAAACGTGGAAGATCAAGTCAGGGATAAATGTTTATAAGCTTTATATATATTTATATATAGAGTGAAAATTAAGTTTTATTTTCATTAAAAAGTTCATAGCCTTCGATGAAAGCTATCTTTAAGTATATATAGCATAGAATGAAACAAACGATGTCCGCATATACATGTGTGATATACATGACATTGTCTTCAACTTGCTTTGGTCGTCACGGCGAAAAACGAATTCTACCACTGCAACAATAAATTATAAAAATTTCACGTCACCGTAAAGTCGTAATAATATTATTAAATTTAAATATAAATATTGTTTTAAGTTGTTTTGTTGTTAATCATATTATTATTTTTTCCTCATTATTATTACTTCACCACAGCCACGTTACGGATCCGTTTTATACAGTGTACTATACGATTTTCTGTATCAGTCTTTGACCAATCGATATTTTCATGGTTTTTTTTTTTGTTTTTGTTTTCCCGTTCACTTTATCGATGTGAAGTTTTTTTGCGTGAGTGACACCGTGTCGTTGTCAACGAGTAAAATACACAATACCAGTATATTATAATGTATACAATAACAATGTGTGTGCCTGAACGATAAAGTAAAAAAAAAAAAAAAAATAGTATTAAAAAATAAATCTACATGATCGACTTCGATTCTTACTAGACTTTTAATACAACGGATCTCAGTTTTTCGGATGAAGTAAATTGTTAAAAACCGCTTTGAGACGTTCGACAGCGTCACCTCCGCACACTTCATTCGATGACAGTGTCGTCTCTATATTATCGTATACGCCATACATATAATATTGACACTCACTATTCGCTGGCGACAGGCCTGACCGAAGTATTTATGTTGTGTAATACGTTTCAAACTCGTATTTACTGTCCGCCCCCGTTGATTGACATATTGAATACGTTCTGTCAGCATTCGTATACACACACTGTACCTACACAAGTGTGCGCGCATTTGATGTGCGTGTCGTTGGTGACAGAGAAGGCGCAGACTGTGAGGTAGTTGTGTGTGGCATTGTTATCGCGTTCCTTCTTCTTAACACACACACATACACACAGATATATAGACAAACGCAAAAACTCACGATAACGAAAATAATAATGTTATATTATTGTCTGCAAACTGCCTCGTACCTGTTTTTTCTTTCTTTAGTCGACATACTGCATACATGTACTATTGTACGCGGCGCACTGCACTTATGGTTCGCAGATAATCTAAATAGATAAAAAACAGAATTAAGGGGACTACGGATCCGATCTTTTGGCCGTCATTTTTCGTTTTTAAGGCGAATTCGACGCCGCAAAATCCACTGTTATTTTATTACTATGTATGCTCGTTTGGTGAAACGAGAAACTGTATATACCTACACAAACTATCGCGTATTGTTCACGGTGGCGTACACATAGGCAAAGTTATGATGTGTATTTTTATTGTGCGTTAACTAAATCCCCTTTTGCATGTTTTTTTTTTACGACTTAAAAAACATATGCGAATTTTGTACAGTTTTTTTTTTCTCAAACATTTTGTCCATTTTTATAACTGTTGCAAAATATTTGCATTTTTAAAGTTATATATACATGTATAAATGTTTATATATATATATATATATATATATAAACACGTGCAGGCTTTGACATATATTTCACTTTGATATAGCCGCTTATACGCATATACATACGATCTGCATTCTCCAATCACATTATATTATTGTTGACGCTGCTACTAGCACATTGGTCCCAACGCTCTTAAATCGGCAGATTTTTTCACGGAAATAAAAAAAAATCATCAAACAAAGACATTCGCGGTTGATTTATGTGTGTAGGACTATATCGTTCTATCGCTTGGACAAACACTCTTCTTGTTATATAATTACCCGCGTACAAAGGCGGTCGCTTGGATTTTTGTAGAATATATTATTTTTGTACAGAATCTAACCTCTTTATACATTGTGTATTACATAAATAGTTATTTATAGCTTGCTTATCCATCCATCTTTATGCTTAAACTATGCATTTTTTCAAATTATGACTTGTAAAATTTACTAATAATATATTATGATTCAAAGATGTGTACATCTTTGTATATTGTCAACTATTGTCTATTTTAAAGGAAACACTGTTTTTATTTTAACCCGAACACCTAATTTTTCATGACATTAATTCATCTAAACTTTCGAGTTAATTAAATTAAATTATGAAAAACTAAGTAAAAAAAAAAAAGCGTAGTAGCCACGAATGTATAATAACAGGAACCAGAGTTTTACCATTGAAAAAAACCGTCTTAACTTATGTTAATCTTTTGTCCAGCCCTACAGGGTAATCGACTGAACATATTATATCGTATGAGGTATCAATCAATCAGAAATATTGTGTAGATGGGAACACAGGGGAACTCACTAACAGATTGGTTAAACGGTTTACAAGTTATAACCAAAAATGTTTAAGTACTTTTAAGACCGATTTCTTGCTTTGATTATCGAACGACCCTGTGGTCTTTCACTATACGAGACTGCTGCCTTTGCTAGAAGTGGAGATGGTTGTTTAACTAGGCTGTGTTTGGGATTTGTGTGGTCTACTCGAGGGGACTAACTTTTGGTGGTTTATTGGATTTTTAGGGAATTGTTGAGGGGGGTAGATAGCCTAGCTGTAAGACCGATTTTGCGTACGCAACGAAATAAATGTCTCCCGATCTACCGCTTATCAATCCCCATGACTCTCATCGCAACGGTCAGCGGTGGCGACGACGGTGCGGTCTCTTGGATGCCGATGAATATCCAGCGTGACGTACGACGAGTAACGACGACGCGTCGTGACGCACGGACGATTACGACGGCGCGGTCTCGCGGCGGCGAATGCGGAGACAACACTGACGATGACAATTGATAATGATTAAAGACAAAACATTACCAATATGTCTACATTATAGTTATGGGAAAAAAATTAGTCAGGAGGCCAACGATGCCTACAGATTATTAACACAAAAACATTAAAAAATATACAAAAAAAAAATAAAAAAGTTGATTTCCCACCAAAAACACTTATGAATTATACATTACTAGCTGATCCCGTGCACTTTGTTGCTCGTTAAATATACCAACTCTATATGACTCTAACTTTGTTCAACTCGTTATTTAATATTCGGTGGATGATGTTCTAGATTTATCTTAAGTTTTCTCTCCGGAATAAAAATTCTGATTCACAGCAGTATATTATCTGGTAGGCAATCTACCTGCGGTAGATTGCGGACCTAGTGCTGTTTGTACGTACCTTAGTGTACGATTTAAATCTAATAAAGTATCAAAGTTATACCAAGTTTGACATAATACGGTGGATTAATATAATCATTTAATACATAATCCTAACCTAACCTTAACGTACTAAAATCCGTAGTATAGAATTGTATTGTTGACCATTTGCATTAGTATTACGAACTATTTCTGTTGCTCCGAACGATGTCATTTGAAAACATGAATTGAATGTTCTAATTGACTTCAGGAACACGTTAGAATCTGGATCTGTACCGATGAGTAAACCGTTCAATGGTTCAGGTGGTGTTTCAATTTCAGGTAGTTGCATCTTTCCTGATGCACAACACATCCAGACATTTGAGAGCATAGCAGTGCGGGCATTCCTTGTCCATAGCACAAATTACTACTTTTGAATGAGCATAATTTTCAATATCGGGCTCATACTGGAATGCTAGACGCAGGAATGAATCAGATATATTTATGTTATATAAATGTTCGATGTACCTGTTGGCGTAGTTGGTCATTTGCTCTGCGTGAGTCAACTACGAATCATTCGCTCTATCGGATTGGCATTGTTCGTCTGTTATTTGCGCTCTTCTATTTCTCATGTTTGTAGCTGCATTTGTTCTACGACAAAAATTGGCATTCTGGCGTCTTTTTGGCATTTTTAATGACACAAACAAATAGAAAATATTCAAAGTACTTATTTATGTTTTTTTTTTGGTTACCTTGCAACGTCGGGTAATTCATTATATTAACCACTAATAAATAAATATTATATCATGTCTTTTAAAGATTTAATCATAACTAATTTTCTTTTTTTTTATCTTAGCTTTTTTTATACACGGAGTTATAATGAAGTGTTTTTGGTGGGATATATATATGTATTATTATCATAGTCTATATAATTACAATTTTTCAAGAGCGACTTTTCCATACGAGTCAAAGATTTACTACATGATCATCGATCTAACACAGCTACTGGTGATTATTAAAATGAGACTTAGTTGATGAAAAACAATATTACGTGTATAAAAAATAAATTTCATTATCGTTGTTTTCAATATTTAAAAAGAGTAATAATATTGGTCGCTGGCGTTGTTTCACGTCGAAGGAACACTGGTTTTATTATTACCATGATTATTATTATTCCTATTATTATTATGTACATTTTTACTTTACCATAAAAGTCCTGAAGCATAACAATTTTCAATAGAAGACGCGGGTCAATGGTAAAACGGGTTTATCGATAATTAGCTTTAGCTTCTTTTTATAAATATTAATAGAAAATTATACGTTCATTTTGTGCGCCTTTTGCAGCAGGCTTGTCATCGTATTTATATCATTGATTACAATGTAGTGTTTATATTTTATGACCATTATTTATTTATCCATTTTCGTTAAGAACATTTTTAATGCGTTCCGATATAGTTGTATGTTTCATAAATGCACATAATTACTTAACTATAACATATTTATGTACCTAGTTGAAGTTTTTGCTAATTATTGGGTTACTAAGTGGCACACCCGTAAAAACCGATGTGTTTTGTTCTTTTAACATGCCTTGTTCTTCAACTATTTCCATAATTCTTAAATTATAATATGTATGCGTAATATTAGAGCTAGCTGCTGTGTGAAATATTTTACGACAATTTATTTTTGTAAAAAAAAAAATAACGTGTGCAATATTTCGGAACAAGGTCGTAAACATCTCAAGAACGTTTTATAGTTGCAAACATACGAAAAAATACGTGTGTGAGTTTATTACAGTTATTGTAATATTATTATTTTATTTTTTTGGTTATTCCAGGCGAGCGTTGGTGGTGAATCGCGACCGATGCTAGACGACATGACGACAACTCGTTTCGTTTTATGGCCGTCAGTGGATTTAATATTTAGACGGAATAAATAAAAGAATCAAGTTCAGAGTTTATCATTTCTGAGCCTTTATAATGTTATTCGTTATAATCCGTGAAAACGTTGTTGTCGTCTTTCGTGCCCTCGATGCGAGCAGTAACATTTTCATGCGGACGTTCCGGTCCAAACGATTATAATATTTTAATAATCGCTCAGTGCTCCGGCAAATGTTGTTTCATTATATACATATACATACACATAAATAAATGTTAATGTATAAACTTTAAACGAGAAAAATACGTATTTCTAAATTAAAATAATGGCAGGGACATCGAAATATTCCCCGAACAAACACCGGTCGGAAATATTTACAAAAAGTACTTTAATATTTTATAGTATTCGTTTCTTTTAATCGTAACGGTTTCGAAATATTGTGTCTATAAATCTTTCGCTTTTTCATACAAAGCCGTGATTATTAAAAAAAAAAAATAAAGTTCGATTACGTTAACAATTTTTAATCCTCATAATCATTAATTTCGTTTCTAAGTTTATTGAAATACATCCATCCGCTTTTCTTAAACACGACCATTTTACCCATACGCGATTTTTAAATTGAATCAATATCTAAGACTTTATGTACACACTATTTACGTATAATGTCTGAGTCAGCTAAAGTGTACATTATTACATAAAATAATATAACGATAAACGAAATAGCCATCAGTATAACGTACCTAACCAACATGACTTCCATTCATAAATGTCAAGTATGCATTGATAAAAATTATTTTAGTTGAAAATACACATTTAAAATTCTTAGTGCTTCAAAACCGGTTAACAAATCCATAAATTATCATAGAAGTGGAGAAACAAATATTTTACATCATTATAATAGTGTTAAAAATAAATTTTATTTTATTTTTAAAATCTGACCATGGAATATTATTGTTACTGTAATAAAATTCAAAAATCAAGAAGTTTGAATGTGTATGTCTAGTACATGTAGAGTTTATTATAAAAATAGTAATTGGTAGTATTGAGAAGTATTGTAGATTATCTTATCGGTAAATAGTATACTGTAAAATTAAAACAACCTTCATTGTTTCATATCCTTATCACAATATCATCATTTATTTATTAATTTTATCCATCAACGTATTGATTTGTATATTATTACTACTGTATTAACTATAGTTAATGATATATTAACGACCATCAATCATATAGATATAACAGGTATATTTTAACTAATTATAGCCAATACGGTATAATTAAGGTGACCATACGTCCCGTTTTGAACGGGACTGTCCCTTTTTTCGCATCTTCGTCCGGTTGTTCCCAGGAAAATTTTCGGGACACAAAAATGTCCCGTTATCAGAAAATAGTAAAAATAACAATATTCACTTTTAATCTATCGATGAGTTTTTGTTTTTATTGCATTTAACTATTATGTGTGCATATAACGTGTATATACTGAATTATTGCACGGTTGACGTTGTACGGAATCAAGGCTGTGTAGTGGGTATATTAGATTATAATTATACTAATAAAATATAAAAATACCTATTGCGGCGAACGATGTATTAACATGGACGAATTAACCTATTATGTTTTAATACCCCAATATCAGCGCAAACAAAAAATTATTTTTCATAGTTCATTATTTCAGTTATACACTAATCGTCAACGGTTTTCTTTACGTAGAGGCTTTTTTTTTATAAAAAATAAAAAATAAATATTTTTAATAAAATTTAATACTTTTGTCCCTTAAAACCATAATAGTACATAATTTTTTTAATATAAATATTTAAAAAAATATTTATTTTTTTTTTATGTCCCGTTTCGAATAGAAAAATATATGGTCACCTTAGGTATAATGCGCACTAAAAGCAAGTTGAATTCGGTAGTCATTTATAAATGAGCCAAAAATGATTGTGAAACGTACGGTAATTTTTTTTTAAATTCCTATCAATAATATCGAAAGTATCGATGCTAAAATATCGATATTTTACCGTGTCGTTCTCGCCTCACCTATAAATGGAGCTCTATCTACTTCAGTTATGATAAGCTGTACAATTATTACAATCATAAGTTGCTTCAGTCAGTTAACACGTGACAATATTCTCAGTATTATCGGGTACAACGGATGCAATAACTTTGACCACTTGGACATTTGTTTTAATTTTTTTTTCTGTGTTTTGCAGGATATCGGCTGTCAGGAGGCTTGTTCTTTCCACGACTGGCACGGCGGATCGCAACCAAGCCCCGTGGTGGAGGCACGTGGCGAACGGGCACTGACCATCGAGTCGGGCACGCTGCGGTGGCCGCGACCGACCAACCCGCTGTCACCTACGTCACCGCGTCTCGTGTACGTGATTATGAGACGTCGCGAGCCGGGCACTAGGCGAACATGGTCTCAACTGGGCCAGACGCCGGGTTACAAAGCGCGACTACCCAAGACAACGGCCCCGTGTACGGTTCGCGTGCTGGCCGTATCCGCCGAGGGACTGGTCACCATTTACAGCCCAGCACCGACCACCGCGGCCGTCACCGCCCCCGTCCACGTCCCGTCCTCCGTGTCCGCGGCCCAGACCTCGATTTCGCCTTTTTCGTCTCCCACGGCCACCGCCGCCACTCTGCATGACCTCCGCGATGCTGACATCATTATCAAAAGCCTCGGCCGTGACCAGATACTCGGTATCCGGTTGCCATTGGCCGCCAGATCAGCACCCCAAGAAGAGTCTCTTCGTCTCATGGTAAGCGAAGATTTTTGTTTTTTTTTTTGCATACTTATAATATGTGTGGATGCGAAAAAATTTATGGAAATCGAAACTTTTCTAAACGCGTCCAAACAACCATATAAACAAATCAAAGGTATATCCGATCAATTTTTCTTTACGCATCTTAGGTTTCTTATATGTTCATAACGAATTGCAGGACATTTAAAAACATCATAAAACCACTCCTTAATGGCTTTTGAATATTTGGAAGGTGCCACGACTCAGAAGTGATTAAAAACAGACTTTTCAAACTACGGAATTTCGTTCAATTCATGACATTTGTATGTAATTTGTATGTGATTTTACGCACGTTATTGATCACAGTGTGTAAAGCCGGATGCTCACTAAATCTTGCCGTATCGTGTCTGATAAAGTAATATTGTCCGAATGGATAAACTATGTGGCTATGGTGAGGAATATCATATGGTGTATAAGAATTTATAACTTGTAGCCATACGCTATCGTGAAATTTATTTCATCCTACTTTTGAACCGTGATTACCGTTTTATATTCTGTATGATAATACTATAATATAGTATTGTACGACCAAGATTCGATGGTTAGTGAGCTTAATGGAAATATTCGTGGTATGTATTTGTACTATTCGTAACCTAAACTTTTAAAATACACAGCTCGGGTGCACCATGGTGTAAAATAAGCCTACCATTATCGTTCTAGGCTAGAATACTTTTTGTGATTAGAAACCGCGTACCCTTATGCACAGTTGTTGACAACGACGAATCGTGCTGAGAAGGAACGCTGTAGATTTTTCGTTGTATTTTTACACGCCGCAATTTGTACAACTGCAGCATAATAAATGGTAGAAAGCGGGAAACATATAGAGATATATCCGGTGAACGTGTATGAAAATATTTACTATTTATCAAAATACTACGTTTTTATACGGGTAGGGACGAATAAGAAATCAAGGCAAAAATTACTCTCAGCAGCAGTGTTTTGTGCACTGCATAATTTAGTAGTATAAACAGTGTGTATACGTATAATGTGACGTAGTCACCGTGACAAAGACGTGGATTGATGGTAGGATATATTCTACGGTGAAGACGACAACAGTAGTGGAGGTCCAGAATCTCACTCGGTTTGATGATGACTTATACTCCACGCGTACATATACGCCTACGCATTCATATATATTTTATACGTGTATTAATACTATTCGTGTCACGGGGTTATAGCACAAAGACGAATATAAATATTGTTACGCGGAGCACGTTTACGTTCCCGATGACTATATAGTGTGGATTCTCAGTCGTTTCCCTCTCGTTTGCATGCACGTGCAACCGTATACAGGACCGAAAAATAAAACATCCGCGTCCTTTTTCTTCCCTTCGCTGTATGATGGTAGGATGTGCATCATTCGGCTGACGTGTCTGAAATCGATTTCCCGCAGAGTCATTTAACATAATAAAAATAATATAAAAATAATCTAACCAGTTTCACTATGTACTTTTCGTTTGGAATAATATGCAGTGCACACGTATTATTATATTAATCTTAAAATGGATTGCGAGTCATTATTATGTAAAGAAAATTTACAATCATAAATATGATCATCCAAGTTTGCTTCAGGGTATCCCAATAGTATATATTAACATTGACAGTGTGCCTATGTAATAAGACTAATAAATACTCGAGGATCATCCTGTGTAGATGTACACGTTTTAACTAAAAAATACTATTTTTGTTTGCAAATATTTGGCAACGATGTTTTTACTTTTGTTATCTTGCACGTAACTTATTAAAATGATGAAATAAATGTGATATCCGCCACTATAACTTTTTGGTTTAAATTTGTAACTATCAAAATAATCATTTTTATTCTAGCATGGCAAAGTCAATCTATCATTTAAAACTCGTACGATATTATATATAATATTATTATGTTAATTCGCTGAAAATAATAAAAATAGTTCAATGTTAATACTGTTCCTGAGGTGAAATCAAAGAATTTTTGTTTAGAGAAATAATTTGCATTCGACTTGTGAACCGGAAAATCGTTTGAAATATTTTATTATTATTATTATTATTATTATTATTATTATTATTATTATTATTATTATTATTATTCAAACAATTCTCTACGACCGTCATAGGACCTTTGCCGAATATATATATATATATATATATATTTATGTTTTATATAAACATATATAAACGTTTATATTATGTTACAGTGATGAAAAATAAATTAGAAAATTATTAGAGTGGCCCGCGTGTCGACTTCGTATTGCGGCAAGACGATAAAACCGGGTAAATCGAGTCATAAATTTTCATAAATAAAAAAAAATACCCGTAAACAACGGTCGTAAAGACGTTTACGGCGTAACGACTTTGTTATACGACGGTGAAATGTATGAATTTGGTACAGACACATTCAAGAGAAGCGCACGTGTAGTATAAAATAATATTATAATGTAATAATATCGCGTGTCTTCCGATGTTATTGTTTTCTTTTCCGATCACAGTTATCATTCCCTCGCGAATTGTTTCGTCCTGCTGCCATATCCTGTATACATCATCTACCCCAGCGGTTCCCAAACTTTTACGACTACGGAACCATTAGAAAATATTTTGTGTTTCGTGGAACCCCAATTTTATGGGTGCTAGTTAGGTATGCGCTCTATCAACAAGTTTCTAGTTCGGTATGAGCTCTACATTTTTTTTTTTTTTTTACAATTTCATTACTTTCGGTATTCATTATTCACATTATTCACATTCTGGATGTCTTCTAGCATGACGAGAAAAAGGTCCAAACTGTCTTGATGGTAAAGTTGCCAGCAATAGTAATCAAGATGTGACTGAAAATGGTTTAAAGCAACACCCCTCATTTTCTTTAATAATTTAAACCTATTAAACCTATTAAACCTACAGTAGGTAATAGAATTTAAGGTAAAGACCATCAAAGATAAGATAATAAAATCGAAAGAAAAACCCAACATGTCATATATAAAAACGAGGCAGATACGCATAGACAGTCGTTGTCGTAGAACATATGTAGAACGACGAAACCGGTAGAGCGCATACCGAACTATCACAATTTTATGTAGGTCCAACTGACCTTAATTTTTCAATTATTTATTGTAAAATTAATAAGTACTTCAAGTAATATTTTAACACAATTCATGATCAATTTTTTTTACAATTAATACACCTAATATTCATCTTTTGGAACCTTTGAGATTGTCCTATGGAACCCTTTCCGCGGAACACACTTTGGGAAACGCTAATCTACCCTATTACACCAGCGCGTAACACTCCTATACTCCTACTATTGTATACAGAGTGAAAGATGAACACAACTACTGAGGCAGCGCAACTTTGTTATAATATAATAATATATTATTGTTTCTACTCGATGGCGGCTCGGCTGGTGGAAATATATTTTAAATATAATAACATGGTAGAAGTGAACTCATCATCGTCGTACCCACTTACGTGTGGGAAACTCAACACCTGCGATGTGTGAGCGTCAACCATTCATCCTCTCGTCCGCAAACCCCAAAACGATAATAATATTAATAATTGGCTCTCTTTCTTTTTGTCTTTCACAATTCGCGAATGTCTCCCTCGTTACTGTACGTATGATAGATTATATTAATATGATTATAATTTTTTTTTTCGTGTACGCGTATTAGTAGTCTAATAGAAACGTACCGCGTCCATTCGTATATAATTTTATATAACATATATTACAGATGGAAATTAACATTATATAAAAACATACCAAAATAGGATTAGATCTACTTAAAATCTGAAACATTAATTTTAAATGATATAATTTTTTTTTTATTACCTAAACACCAATATAATAACATAACAAAATATTATTGGTTGTTAGTGGTACCAAATACATCGTGTACTCATACATACGCACGCTTTTACGTCACCACCATCATATATTGTTGTCCTCCACACAGCTGCTCATGACGGCTAACTGTCTTTCGTGTCAATGAACGAATGTAATCCGGTGCACCACCGTCATTAAGGTTTCCGTGATTTCGTCTAGGCCGTTATTGCCAACTTTTGCGTCATTTTCGAACCAGTGGCGTAACTAGGATCTTGGGGTTCCGATGATAAGGTTAGTCTGGGGCCCTATAACTTGGAATAACTATAACTATGGTAATTAATTTTTTTCAATAAATACTACTTACTACTTATTTATCGTTAAACGCACTGTTCAATT